>QEPC01009057.1:35066-49572 GCA_003113815.1 Sphenodon punctatus | reverse complement strand
CTCCCCCTCCCTCTGTGTGCCCGTACTCCCCCCCATGTACGCCCCTCCCCCCTCCCCCCGTGTGCCCGCACTCACCCCCCCATGTCCCCCCTTCAGAAGGTTTCTGTCTCTCTAAACAAGGTTCTTTGAGATGGCTCCACGCAGGCCGATTTTTTTTTTTTTTTTAAAAAGGCAAGTCTGACTGCCAGTGGGTGCTGGGGGGGTCTTGAGGGGCCAGGAAGGGCATTGTCCCTGCCTCCCTAGGGCACCCACCACCCCTGCTTGGATGTGTCATGTCCCTTTCTGAGCTAGTGGGATATCAGTGAGCTGGAAAAAGATTAGCTGCTGGTGATAGCCCGTGTGGTAGTTGTTAGTAGCGTCGAATGGGAAGGATCCTTTACTTCAGTGAGGATGGTTTCTCCCCTTATTATTGAGAGTATTTGTGTGCCATTAATGTGATCAATTGATGCAAATGGAATAGACAGGGAACATGCAAACATTGCAATAAAAACCCTTCCACACAGCAATAAACTTTTCCCCAAGTTTCAAATGTTTGAGTTTAGTTTTAAAGTGCCTTCAGTGTCATTATGGGCTTCAGACGGTAAAACCAAATGTGCAGGTGGTGAGACGGCTTCCTTGACTGGCCCAGGGTAGAAAAATGCAGCCACCACACTCTGGGTTGGCAAGCAGCATGAAATGAATGTGTCTGCCGCTGGGACATCTCAGAGCAGCCCCACTGCCTGCACAACCGGGGTGTGGATCCACAACAAACATGTGGTGGCAGACCCCACCCCAACCCCTGCCATAATGCACAGCTATGGCACATGGCCGTGGAAGCCCACATCTCACAGCAGGGATAGTGGGGCCAAACAAACATGCTGGTCTGCATTGGACTGCGTTGGAGCACCTAGGTAGCCCTTGACCTGGGATGTGCCTTGGAGATTTTCCCAAGGATGCATCCTGGAGCAGCCACCTACCCGTTCTGGGGCAGTAGTGGGCCCACATCTGGCGGCATAGAACCACACATGCAGGTAAGTCCCATGCCACAGCGGGCCAATGCAGGTCAGCATCTTGTTTGTTTTTACTCAGAGTAAGGGAGTGGGTAATCTGTGAATCAGAGGAAGTTCTCTCTGAAGCAGAAGTGGGGCGGGGCTTCTGTCAGTCAGGACAGAATCTGCATCCCTCCAACCCCCAAATTGAGCTAAATGTTATGCCGGTGCTTCCCAAGCAGTCAGAGCTCCTTTGGCTGCAGCTACAGAAAGAGGAGAGCCTGAAGAGGAGGGAAAGGGGCTGACAGCATATAGGGGTGACCTTCGGGGGTAGGAGGGGATACTGGCAAGGATAGGAAGGGAGGGGGCTCCAGGAAGGAAGGGGTGGAAAACCCGTTCCAATCTACCTACACCACTATAGCCCTTCCAAGTCCTAGTCACTCTCTGCCCATTAGGTGCATTAGACATTGAAGAATTGTCACCTCTGAGGTCATGCAAGAATGCCAGACTCTTCTAGGCATCTCTTGGTTGTATTAGCTTCTGATTAGGGAAAAGATAAAAATGCTAGGCACCTGGTGGCTCCTACCTTCTGGAACATCTTCCATGGGGGCCCTAGAGGTGGTTATGTTTGGGGTTCCGCTGGGGGAGAGTGGTGCCCCCACACCCATTTTTGGTGAAAACAGGGGTCATTGTGAGGCCACTGGAAGTAGAGAAAAGAGTAGGGTCCAGGGCGGTTTCCCTGTGTCACCTTGTAGTAAGGCTAGCCCTGCTTGAAGCTGTATTTGACTTCAGTGAGGGCAGGGATTGCTTAGCATTTAAGCCTTGCTTCAGTAAAGCAGGAGAAGGCTGTACGGTGTCTAGTGACTCTTATCCACTTCTGGGTATCTGGAACTGGAAACCATTTCACAAAAGTTTTTAGTTGTTCAGATTTTTGGAGGCTGTGGAAGAAAAGTAGGAGGGGAAAATAAACAAAACCTGGACTGGAGCTGAAATCGGTAGCTGATTTGCTTTCCACAGGTAATACCTGCATTTTTTAGTACTGCATTGACTGCTACCCGGAAAGTTGGTCAGTTCCAGATTGTTTTTCCTCGATTACCGATGGGTATATCAGGATGGAAAACAAAAAAATTGGGACTGGAAACCAAAAAAGATTGGAACTGGAAGTCAACATTCTGGGACTGTAAGTTGACTTTCCGGGATGGAAAACCACACAAATGGGACCAGACATCCAAGACATTGGGTCATAATCAGGTATCGAGCAGTAACTGATGTTGTCAGGTTGATTTGGGTACCGGACATTTGCTGGGTATGGTGGGTACCCTTTTCAGCTCCAGTCCTAGTGCAAGGCCGTTATCCTCAGGTAATTCTCACTTTAATTAAACAGAAAGACATGCGCTCTGGAGGTACAGTGTAGTCCTTGTGGAATTTGCTGTCTCCTGAGTGAACTCTGCTTCAGAGAGAGGCATTTAATAACAAATGCATGTAAGGACTAGTGATATTTTTTGTTTAACAAAAGTTATTTTTGAAACCTTTTTACTGTATAGATATTTCCTACATGTGCCCTTCTCTTTATTGTGTGTATACTTCATCTCCTCTTTTATAATCCACTGTGCTTATAGCTCATTCTGACGCCATGATTTTTATGGTAGACTTAAGAATAACTTTGTTTATCAGGCTCCACATTGTGTCTGCTGCTGTGGTTGTTAATTTTCTGTAAGACTTTGCAACAGTAGCTGAGCCAAGAAAGAAGAAGTCTAACATAACAAATAACTTTCCTGATATGTTTAGATCTTGGGTGCAGCCACAAGAAACAGACAGGGGAGGCTACCACTAGAGGTGTGCACCAGGGGTCCATGTAGTCTTTCATTTTTGTTTTTCGGTATTTAAATCTGTCGTTTTCATTTTCATAAATATCAATTTTTTGTTTTTGTTTTTGTTTTCCATTGGTTTCAATGTAAAACACATTTTTGGCTGTAATTTTTTTATTTTTCATTATATTTGGCTGAAACATNAGTTCTATTCTGTCTCCATTATTATTTAATGTATATATGCAGCCCTTGGGGGAGGTCGTGAGAGGGTTCAGGGTGCGATATCACCAATATGCTGATGATACTCAGCTGTACCTCTCTTTTCAGGAGATCCAAACCCTGCTGTCTCGTTGCTGTCTTGGTGTTTGGAGGACTTGAGACTATCCTAAATGTGCAAAGAAGGAATTAAAATGAACCCTAAAACATCTGGTGCTTTAGTCAGTTTCTCACTTCAAGGAGTGACTTGACTTGTGACTAAAGGAAAGGAAAGGATTCCACTAATTCCTGTGATCTCAGACCAGGGAGTTTTGCAAACGCTCTAATTATTCATTGAAACCCATTAATTTAAGTTTAGGCTCTAACAAATAGCTGAAAGGGAAGCTTGCACACAGGACCTCCCTGTGCTAAGCCTGCCAACGGAAGGGGCTTTTGTGAAATGAGATCTGAAGGGCTTATTAAAAGGCATGAATTGACTAAGAGGGATAGGACTGCTATCCCATACTCTGTACTGAGTTTTTGCCTTTTGCTTTCTGTGCAATCTGAGATCATGATAAATATTCATAATATTGTGAATAGAACTGATGTATATTTATAATTATTAATTCTGATGTTGTTGGAGCAGCTAATGATTTTGCACTCATTAATTCTCACACTTTTTAAAGCCAGTGTTTGAGGGATTTTGGACAAGCAGGATGATGTGGCTGCACAGTTGGAATGGCCTATGTGATATTCTGCAGTTCCAGATCCCAAAACATATGCCACCCACCAGAAGGATGAAACCTAGAAAGGCTTACAGAGCCAAAGCCTCCAGTCAAAAATGTAAAGACAAGAATTACAAACTGCTGTGAGGTGAGCACAAGCCTTGTCTGACACTTATGAGGTGGTGATGGGCTTTGCAGGAAGGGGGAGGATGAATTGAGAGTTTCCTGTGTCTCCAACTCAACTGTAGCTCCATATCCTGCAGGCAATCAGGCAATGACTGCCCCAAGCCCTCTTTGGGACCACTCGGGACCTCCCCTGTGGGGTTCCCCAGGGTTCTATTCTATCTCCCCTCTTGTTCAACGTGGAAATGAGACCGCTGGGTGAGGTCATTCAGAGATTTGGGGTTAAGTGCCATCAGTACACTGATGACACCCAGATTTATCTCTTTTTCATCTAACCCAGACCCTGCAGTCTCTGTGCTTACCTGATGCCTGGCTGCAGTCAGGGACTGGATAAAGATGAGAAAAGTGAAACTGAATCCAGACAACACCAAGGTAATGATGGTTGGCTGGCCTTGTGACCTGGAGGGGATTGGGACTCCTGTTATTGATGGAGTCAGTCCCACTCTGGTCAATCAGGTTTGCAGCCTTGAAGTGGTTCTGGAGCCCTTGTTATGCCTGGATTGTCAGGTCGCGGCGGTGGCCAGGAGTGCTTTTCACCAACTCCATCTGGTGAGGAGGCTGAGACCTTTTCTTTCTGATTCGGATCTGGCCGCTGTCATCCATGCTTTCATTACCTCGAGGCTAGATTACTGCAATGCGCCCTGCGTGGGGATGACCTTGATGACTGTTCAGACGCTGCAGCTGGTGCAGAATATGGCTGCACGGCTCCTTTGGGGGACGAGGTGCTGGGAGTTCATTACACGGTACTANTGTATACACATTTTCTCAATCATCTCTGCCAAATATCAGAAAGATGCAATAAAGGGTCCCAATTTTATATGCCTGCACAGCATATGCAGAGAAGGAGCCTATGCCAGGGATTCGCTTATGTGTCACTGTAGTATAAGATCGGTTTGTGATGCCAATTGGCCAGCAGAAATGTCAACCAAATATCTTCATTCTGTGCTGTGACCATCCCAACATCTCTCCCCCAGTTGTTACTAGGAAGTCAGAAGCATCTGCTTAGGAAAGAGCCAATAGAGATTCTCTTATGTCCTCTGTCACAGTGCTACAGGATGTGATTGTGATGTTAACTTGCCAGCCTGGATGTGTAAACCACATCTCCTGATTGCTGGGATGCTATCCCCAAAGTCCCAGTTATGTCCCTTCTATGCCTGCCTGAGGGCCGCCCCCTATGCCCACCTCGAAGCCATTACCGATTGGTCATGTAAAGCTAGAAGCATGCAGTAATTGGCCGGTGAATGTGTCTGTCAGTCTTTTGGGTTGCTTCACATCCTCCCTCCTACAGCCTCCCTCCCCCTGCCATGCCAGGTGCCTGCCTCTGACTGGCCCTGCATGTGCTGCTATTTATCTAAATAATGGTCTTCAAGGGGACAACTTCAATTGCTTATAAAATGGGTCCCTTTATCAAAATGTCCTGTAGTTTGGCACAGATGACAGGGAAGGTATGTGATATATTCCTACCAAATGTCTTGTAAACAGGATGGAATATAAAAATGTTACAGCTGGAAATGTATTTTCAAGTTAATGTCATACTATCGGGACCCTTTATCCAATCTTTCTGAACATTGTCAGGAGAGTTAAGCTTGTGGAGGGACATAATATTTACAGGCTTCATGCAAATTGGATGGAAGATAAAGACATTGTAACCATGAATGTGTATGGAGCTTTTCTTAAAATCACAACATTCAATTGCTTATATAATCAGTGCCCTCCATTGGGGGCACAATTTCCCCAAGTTTCATCAGAAGTGAATAAGAAAAAAAAGGTTATATCTGGAAATATGTTTTTCAGTTTTTCCCTTTATTTTAAAAACAAAAAGTTGTTTTTGTTTCTATTTTCATTATTATGATTTGTCATTTTCATTATTGCAATGATAATGAAAATGACAATTTTCATTATAATTATTGTAATAACAAAAATGACATGCACACCCACCTTGGGTAGCATTAATCCTGTCTGGGCAGCCGGGCCACACAATTCAGTACATTGTGTGACCAGCGGCTTCCTGATGTTCTCCCCACCCTGGAGCACGGCGAACAGCTGTTTGCTATGTAACATGTCCTTGGAAAAATTCCAAGGATGCCTCACAGAGAAGTCTTATCTCACATGGGGTAAGACTGCCCAGGGCAGGGCAACCTGTGTGGCCTGGCCCCTTCTGGACAGTCACGCAGTGAGCTCCACAGCAGGTCTGTGAGCAACGGGTGCAGTCACCCATCATGAATGGCCAGTAGACCTGAAAAGAAAAATCTCAGCAAGTGCTGCTTCCATTGGAAGCAAAGAATTCACCGAGAGTCATGTGACAGATAAACTTACCAGCTTTCCCTCTGTTTTCACCATTTTCCAATATTTGTTGTGCGTTGAACGAAGCTGTCATGGCCCAAGTCCCATGTGTGCCTCTGCTTTCACTCCTGGGGGGCTGTGGAGCACTGGGGAAGTGCTGGAAATTGCCAGAAGTGCTGTAAAACTGCTGTGAAACTGTTGTAAAATTCCCGGACAGTGACAAAAAGTCCCAGGAAGTGATTAAAGTGATAAAGAAATGGTGGAAATGTGGAATCACCTAGATCTGACGAGATACCAACAACACTTGCAAGGATGCCCGAAAGGTTGGTATTTTCCTTCAGAATAGGAACACTTGCTTTTATCTCAGCCCTAGCAGACACATCACAGTCAGGGACACGATATTGGTCCAGCCAGGGGAGGGAGGCAGGGCCGGGCCAGGCTGGGCATGCGCTTATGTGGCTGGTGCCACGTCCTGCCCCTCTGACAATGGCTAGCCCATCCCACGTTCCCATGGCTGTGTACCCATCTCCCTGCACTTGCCCCACAGTGTGGTGGCGGTGAGGGCTGGCCCGAGGCATGTGCCACCAGTGCCCAGGCACATGGCCCCGCGGGGGGATGGGCCCCATGCCACCGCGGGCTAGAGACTGACAGACATCGCTGGTTTTGGGTTTTTTCCCAACCGGGCGTCTCCGCGTCAGTCCTCATGGGGAGGGGGCATAAACTTCCTGGGAATCCCTGGCCAGTTATACGCTGTGGAGCTGAGCTGACACAGTCAAGTTGCAGGTAAGTAACCAGCCACCCCTCATCCCCTGAAAATCCCCCCCCCCATTCTAGCGAGTGCTGGACGGCCTTTGGGGGCCCCACAGCAAGGCTTGGCACATGGCCCCCGAAACCCTTGGGCTGGCCCTGACGGTGACTGCTCACCATGGGGCTGCACAGGGATTGGACCCTCATCATTTTTGTGGCCCCACCCCTTGTGAGAAGATTTTTAAAAATAAAATTAGCAGGACAATCCTCCACCATTAAAATCCTTGGGGGGTTTCATTGACTTCAGTGGGCAGAGGATTATGCTCTGTGTTATTTTACAGGATATAAAATGGCCCCTATCACTTCATCCACTGAAATCCTACTAACTTTAATGGTGGAGGATTGCTCCTTTTCATGTAGATACATATGCAATCTAGAGAGAGGGAGTGCTTGCTGTGTTGGTCTCAACTGTAAGAGCTGGAGGCAAGGTAATTCAGATGATACCTTCTAGAGGTGGGACACCAGCGCAATTATCGGGTACCGGATTTACCGGATACCGGTTTTCAAAAAAACGGATTCCCGGATTAAATCCGGTNTTTAACACCCCACCCCACCCCAGGGATCACCCTACTTCCAAGTTCCCACCCAGGGATCGTACCTTCTTTGAGCTCCAGCGGTCCGGAGGCTTCAGCACTGGCTGTGGCTGCTGGCTTCAGACGCTAGTAGGCCTTCCGGGGAAAGTTCCCCGGAAGGCCTACTAGCATCTGAAGCCAGCAGCCACAGCCGGCGCTGAAGCCTCCGGACCGCTGGAGCTCAAAGAAGGTACGATTCCTGGGTGGGAACTTGGAAGTAGGATAATCCCTGGGGTGGGGGGGTATTAAACCCCCCACCCCACCCCAGGGATCATACAGTACATGTACTTAATACTTACTGGCTGCTGCTGGGACAGCTTCAGATGCTAGTAGGCCTTCCGGGGAACTTTCCCCGGAAGGCCTACTAGCGTCTGAAGCCAGCAGTCACAGCCAGTGCTGAAGCCTCCGGACCGCTGGAGCTCAAAGAAGGTACGATCCCTGGGTGGGAACTTGGAAGTAGGGTGATCCCTGGGGTGGGGTGGGGTGTTAAACCCCACCCCAGGGATCATACAGTACACGTACTTAATACTTACCGGCTGCTGCTGGGACAGCCGCTGGTGCTGGTGGGCTGCTCTGGGTTGCCGGCAGCGGCCCGGACCCACAGTAGGGGACACTTAGGGGAATTTTTGATGTTTAAATCCAGGCTGGGCAGGGTGGGGGTGGTGTCCCCCCTTCCACCTGCGCAGCCTGGACTCGGGGAGGGAAATGTGGGGTTTTTGTGGGGTTTTTTTTAAATTGCGCCCATTCATTTGAATGGCCGCAATGTAAAAAAAAAATCCGGTACCTGGAATCCGGTAAACGGGCTGGATTACCGGGTTGAATCCGATAATGCTGGTATGCCCAGTACCGGCATTATCGGATACCGGAAGATCTGGTTTTCCCACCCCTAATGTCTTCTATTGGACCAACTTCTGTTGGCGAGACTACGTAAGCCTTCAGGCAAGACAGGGCCCTTCTTCAGACAAGTAACAAGTCAGAACTGTACAGAATAAGCAAATGCAGGACAGGTACATATAATGAGTCATTGACATGGGAGAGAGTGCAGCTGAACATCCTTAGAGCCAAGCTAGCTGGCTGAGTTGTAACTAGGGGCTGTGCATTCAGGTTTCAGTAAGACACAAACACAAAAGCCCATTATGGCTTCCATATTCAAAACACATTTACTGGAGCTGTATATTGGGTGGTGAGTGACCCCCCAAATTTCCTTAAAATCATGGTATCTGAGGTCTCAGCCCACCCCCACCCCAAGCGAGCTCCATGACCCATTCCCACTTAGGAATTCCACCTCCCACAAGCCAGCGATCCCCTCTGAGCCATATTCCATTTCTTCCTCCCCAAGCTAACAACCTCCCCACCAAGCCTGTTGTATCCCTTGCCTTCCCCCAAACCAGTGCCCTCTTTTTAAATTAGTTGCAGACACAGCAGTAGTAGGCCTGTCAAACTGGCAGAGACTAACTGCACTTCTGTGCCACAATAATCCATATGCAGGTGCCAGTGTTCACTGCGTTTTCCACATTGGTGGCAATGGGGAAGTGCTGCACATATGCACAAAGGCACAAATAAAAATAAATACTAAAACCACAGATACAAATACACTTGACCCAGCGCATACCCCTACTTGTAATCTAAGGCCGGGGTTATCTGTTCATGGCACAGAACCACTTGCATTTTCTCAGTGTACAACTTCATTGGAACACTTAAAGTCTTAATAATTACTGTTGCTTATCAGTCATTAGAGCCATAGGCATGAGGTTTCACAAATTGAAAGGGGAAAGGGGAAAAATGTAATGGCTCCCTCCCTCCCCAGCAGACTCCAACTGCTTAGTTACCTGGGTAGAAAATGTTGCAGTACTGTACTAGCCTGCAGGAATAGAATGTACCATGTTCATATTTATTTAGATGCCCCAAAATACCTATGCCCTCTCATTGAGATGGTGGACTGACTAGGATGGTTTGCCCCCAGAGGATAATGGATCCAACCCCCCCTTCACCCATGGGCGTGTCCCCAGACGGGCCAGAGTACAAGGTTCGGGTCATCCTTGACTCCCATTTTCACTATGGGCGCCTCCAATACCTGGTGGACTGGGATGGATTTGGGCCTGAGGAAAACTCCTGGGAGCCAGCATCTGGGGTTTCAGCTCGTCGGCTTTTCCGGGCTTTCCATCTTCGCCATCCTCGGAAGCCCAGTCCATCCTGGGCCCTTGGTCGGGGACCTTGACAGGGGGGTACTTTCAGTGCACCCCGCTGGGGCCGCCTGTGGCGGGGGCACACGATACGGAGCGGGTTTGCGGACTTACCCCCCCCTCGAGGTACAGCCAAACATGGTGCCGCCAGCTGCGGGGTCTGCTGCAGTGCCTGGAGCTCTCCCCCCAGTGCGGCGGGTGCTGGCTGCACCGCTCGATGTACAGGACACTGGTCCAGGGCAGGCTGTCAGACCATGTGAGGCCATGCCCCCCATATGCCGCTCAGCATGCCTCCAGGCACACGCAGGGGGCGGGGCCTCAGAGAGAAAAAAATGCACCGCAGTGCAGTCAGCGCTGGTGATTGATGTGGAGAGACCGGCCAGAGAGCAAGCTAAGTGATTGATTGTGGTTTATTATATTTCTACGTGCCTTGAGCCCTTGCCTACTTGAAGTAGTGAATGAGTGTTGGAACCCTTCTTGTAAATCCTTGAGTGCGTGTGGCGAGTGCAAGAGTGCGGGTGCGTCCCTTCTGGTTCCCCCTTTCCCCTCTGTGTGCATCTCCCCTTCCCTTCTCCCCTGTGCCTGGGTTCCCCTCCCTGGTTTCCCCCCCACAAGCTACACCTCATTGCTCGTTCCCCCTACTGGTGTGGGTTATCAAAGGAGTGTGCTTGGGAATTGGCCTGAGGCTCCCTACAACCGCTTGGTGCCCTATGATGATAGGGATCTTGCCTCAGTGAGGCTTAGTGATCCACATACTAACCTGACGGGCATTTATACCTCAATAGATTCCTCCCAAGCAAGGGCTCAGGTGTGTGACTGGTTAGTTGGTATGCAAGGAAGTGGACTCTCATGGCCCCATTCCCCCTACATATCGCCCTACCCCCATGACACTAACTTTCATTTTTTTGTGAGAGATGTGCACCCAGGTTAGAAAAATACCCCCAGATGGTGGACCAGGTTTAAACTGTTCTTGCCCCACTACACCAGTCTCNACCCCACCCCAGGGATCATACAGTACACGTACTTAATACTTACCGGCTGCTGCTGGGACAGCCGCTGGTGCTGGTGGGCTGCTCTGGGTTGCCGGCAGCGGCCCGGACCCACAGTAGGGGACACTTAGGGGAATTTTTGATGTTTAAATCCAGGCTGGGCAGGGTGGGGGTGGTGTCCCCCCTTCCACCTGCGCAGCCTGGACTCGGGGAGGGAAATGTGGGGTTTTTGTGGGGTTTTTTTTAAATTGCGCCCATTCATTTGAATGGCCGCAATGTAAAAAAAAAATCCGGTACCTGGAATCCGGTAAACGGGCTGGATTACCGGGTTGAATCCGATAATGCTGGTATGCCCAGTACCGGCATTATCGGATACCGGAAGATCTGGTTTTCCCACCCCTAATGTCTTCTATTGGACCAACTTCTGTTGGCGAGACTACGTAAGCCTTCAGGCAAGACAGGGCCCTTCTTCAGACAAGTAACAAGTCAGAACTGTACAGAATAAGCAAATGCAGGACAGGTACATATAATGAGTCATTGACATGGGAGAGAGTGCAGCTGAACATCCTTAGAGCCAAGCTAGCTGGCTGAGTTGTAACTAGGGGCTGTGCATTCAGGTTTCAGTAAGACACAAACACAAAAGCCCATTATGGCTTCCATATTCAAAACACATTTACTGGAGCTGTATATTGGGTGGTGAGTGACCCCCCAAATTTCCTTAAAATCATGGTATCTGAGGTCTCAGCCCACCCCCACCCCAAGCGAGCTCCATGACCCATTCCCACTTAGGAATTCCACCTCCCACAAGCCAGCGATCCCCTCTGAGCCATATTCCATTTCTTCCTCCCCAAGCTAACAACCTCCCCACCAAGCCTGTTGTATCCCTTGCCTTCCCCCAAACCAGTGCCCTCTTTTTAAATTAGTTGCAGACACAGCAGTAGTAGGCCTGTCAAACTGGCAGAGACTAACTGCACTTCTGTGCCACAATAATCCATATGCAGGAGCCAGTGTTCACTGCGTTTTCCACATTGGTGGCAATGGGGAAGTGCTGCACATATGCACAAAGGCACAAATAAAAATAAATACTAAAACCACAGATACAAATACACTTGACCCAGCACATACCCCTACTTGTAATCTAAGGCCGGGGTTATCTGTTCATGGCACAGAACCACTTGCATTTTCTCAGTGTACAACTTCATTGGAACACTTAAAGTCTTAATAATTACTGTTGCTTATCAGTCATTAGAGCCATAGGCATGAGGTTTCACAAATTGAAAGGGGAAAGGGGAAAAATGTAATGGCTCCCTCCCTCCCCAGCAGACTCCAACTGCTTAGTTACCTGGGTAGAAAATGTTGCAGTACTGTACTAGCCTGCAGGAATAGAATGTACCATGTTCATATTTATTTAGATGCCCCAAAATACCTATGCCCTCTCATTGAGATGGTGGACTGACTAGGATGGTTTGCCCCCAGAGGATAATGGATCCAACCCCCCCTGCACCCATGGGCGTGTCCCCAGACGGGCCAGAGTACAAGGTTCGGGTCATCCTTGACTCCCATTTTCACTATGGGCGCCTCCAATACCTGGTGGACTAGGATGGATTTGGGCCTGAGGAAAACTCCTGGGAGCCAGCATCTGGGGTTTCAGCTCGTCGGCTTTTCCGGGCTTTCCATCTTCGCCATCCTCGGAAGCCCAGTCCATCCTGGGCCCTTGGTCGGGGACCTTGACAGGGGGGTACTTTCAGTGCACCCCGCTGGGGCCGCCTGTGGCGGGGGCACACGATACGGAGTGGGTTTGCGGACTTACCCCCCCCTCGAGGTACAGCCAAACATGGTGCCGCCAGCTGCGGGGTCTGCTGCAGTGCCTGGAGCTCTCCCCCCAGTGCGGCGGGTGCTGGCTGCACCGCTCGATGTACAGGACACTGGTCCAGGGCAGGCTGTCAGACCATGTGAGGCCATGCCCCCCATATGCCGCTCAGCATGCCTCCAGGCACACGCAGGGGGCGGGGCCTCAGAGAGAAAAAAATGCACCGCAGTGCAGTCAGCGCTGGTGATTGATGTGGAGAGACCGGCCAGAGAGCAAGCTAAGTGATTGATTGTGGTTTATTATATTTCTACGTGCCTTGAGCCCTTGCCTACTTGAAGTAGTGAATGAGTGTTGGAACCCTTCTTGTAAATCCTTGAGTGCGTGTGGCGAGTGCAAGAGTGCGGGTGCGTCCCTTCTGGTTCCCCCTTTCCCCTCTGTGTGCATCTCCCCTTCCCTTCTCCCCTGTGCCTGGGTTCCCCTCCCTGGTTTCCCCCCCACAAGCTACACCTCATTGCTCGTTCCCCCTACTGGTGTGGGTTATCAAAGGAGTGTGCTTGGGAATTGGCCTGAGGCTCCCTACAACCGCTTGGTGCCCTATGATGATAGGGATCTTGCCTCAGTGAGGCTTAGTGATCCACATACTATCCTGACGGGCATTTATACCTCAATAGATTCCTCCCAAGCAAGGGCTCAGGTGTGTGACTGGTTAGTTGGTATGCAAGGAAGTGGACTCTCATGGCCCCATTCCCCCTACATATCGCCCTACCCCCATGACACTAACTTTCATTTTTTTGTGAGAGATGTGCACCCAGGTTAGAAAAATACCCCCAGATGGTGGACCAGGTTTAAACTGTTCTTGCCCCACTACACCAGTCTCAGTTTTCTGGCACCAATGGCTCCCAGGTGCCTGCAAATTTCATGCCCTGTTAACATCAAGTATCTCCCCAAATTAGCCAGTCACAATGATAAACAACAGCATGCTTAGCAGCAGGATTGCCATATATTCACATTTGTAGAGGGCACTTATGAGAAATACAGGTTGCAGGGCTGCAGCAACCTGTATTTCTCATAAGTGCCCTCTAAATATTTGCATATATGGCAACCTGATTCTAGTTTAACCTTCTTGACTAGCTTCTTCATCTTGCTTCTTGCTGTACCAGTCATACTTGGCTGAGGTTGATACACTATTTAGTATTGCTGGCACTTTACTGATGTAGTTATGAAAGTCAATGCAACTGAAGTCACCAACGTTGTACTGCAAGAGTAGTATAGATCGTATTGTATGCACCCACAGACTATTTCATTCATCTGCCCATTGAGCATTCATAAGTGAGAAAATTTGTTCAACATTAGCATTGGTACTAGGAATGGCAAAATAATACTGAGCTATTTTTAGGAACTCGCTGTATTGCTCTGGACTAACACAGGAGTTGAAAAACTTCACCCATTTTTCATGTGCCATTAATTGGCTTCCTTTCACAAGACTGACTTCTAAGTGGCCCCTCAAAAGAACACACTGGCAGTGGTCAATTAAAACAGTGTCATCAATTACCATATCACTAACAGCTGTATCAGATATGAATTCACAGGTTCTCTGTATATCATTCCAATTTGGAACAGTGTTCAGAGTCATCCAAGAAAAATGTTATGTTATTAAAGCAGGCAGTCCATGTGTCCAGATAATTACCACAGGTTTCATAGAATTGGTTCACCCCCCACTCGTCCCCACGCATGGAACGACCGGGGGAAATAGCAGTTGTTCTGCGGGTGCGGGTGAGTGGGGATGTGTGCACGGCCGTGTGCACGCCCCGCCCCGCACTGGTGTGCCCATGGACTCCCCCACCTGGCGCAGTCATGTAAAAATGGCCTAACATTCTTACAACACCTACCCTTCCAGCCCTGCATGGAATCTTTTCCTTATATTTGTAGAAAGGGTTGGAAGGAACTGTCATTCTGAGAGGGAGAGTGCTTTTTATACTAGAG
>QEPC01009057.1:9179-34966 GCA_003113815.1 Sphenodon punctatus | reverse complement strand
CATACAGAATGCCTTCTGTTGGGAGTATAATACTGCCAATTTTCACCAACATCAGATGTTAAACAAAAATGTTACAGCCAAAAATGTGTTTTTCAGGTTTGTCCTATTAATTCATAATAACAAAATGATTTTTTATTTTTTTCATTATTATGTTCTTTCATTTTCATTATTTAATAACAAAAATGAAAAATACATATTTCATTTTTAAAATTATAATAACAAAAATGAAGCGCACACCCCTATGAGGCACCACTTGAAATTGTGATGTGAGAAAGTAGGACTGGGGTTACAGCAGTACAGAAGAGTGATGCCTAATAATAATCACTTATAAAGGCACATGGCATTTTCTGTTCCAGAGCAAAAGCTGTGAATGGGCCAGGCAGTTCTTTTTGGAGTCATTTGGAAAGCTGAAATTCCTAGGTGGCTGGCAGAACAATTGTTACTGATGTGCATCGGAATTGTAACTGTGTTTTAGCAGTTCTGCACTGATTAGAGAAAAAAGCAACCCCTGCTATTCATTGTTGCAGCTCAGACCTAGCAAAAAGGTAAAGATTAATGTCAGTAAAGGCATAACCAATCGGTACTTAAGTGTAATGTATCAGATTGACTTGGAAAGAGTACATTCCCAAACTACTGACTTTTAGAAGAGATAATAAAGCATTAAGAGAGATACTGAAGCTTGAAGAAAAAGAAAAACAGCTCCGTGCTATAGGAACAGAAATGAATTCCATTTGGTTTTGAACCTGTATGGAAATAGGCTATGTGCTTAATGTGAGAAGCAGACATTTATTCCCTGGGCTAGTTCTTATAACTACTCCAACTGCTGAGCAATTTAAAACCTATGCATTTTTATAAGTGTCCATTTTTTACATTTGATGAAAATAACCCTTTGGCATTGGTTAAATTATAAATAGAAGAAACAGGGATGATGCATTGTCAGAATACTAATAGCAGAGCTGTAAAGGATCAACAACACTTAACTTTGTACTACAGTACAGTTTGTATTCGGAGGGGGAATGATACTGAATACAGACATAGCACACAGGGATGGTGGTGTAATAATAAATTAAATGACTGTTGGGATTAGTTGTAGAACCATGGATTATAATTTGGCAGTTGTTTGCTGTAGGGGTGGTACGTGTGTGTGTGTGTGTGTGTGTGTGTGTGTGTGGTGAGGCTGTGTAAGGAGATGTAGAACTTTCTTTTTACTGAGTGGAAGTATGTTTTTTTCGGAAACTCTGTTTCAGCACAAANGGCTGTGTAAGGAGATGTAGAACTTTCTTTTTACTGAGTGGAAGTATGTTTTTTTCGGAAACTCTGTTTCAGCACAAATCCCCAAACAGTTTAGTGGTTCTGTGAGTCCCACTTGCGTCAGTCACTCTAAGGCCGAGTGACAGTGCTAACAGTTTGAGGGTCACGCTGTGTGTAGGTGTTACAGTGAATAGGAGGCATCTTTGTGGTTAATTGCCAGTTGTTTCCTACAGACATCTTCAGCTCATTTTGACAATATTGCCAGACCTTTTCTTTATGGCTATTTGATGAAATCAAAATAAATAACTTAGTATAAATCACATTGCTTTGTGACTTAATATACTGTATTAATCATGCAGCTGTGATCACATGATCTGATATCTACTTAGGCTGCTTGCTTACATTTACAGGAGAGGGTGTGGGGAACTTATGTGAGGCAAAATCACGACAGGGAAACTCACGTGATACTCTGGCTCAAGGGCACGGAGGGTGAAAATGTCATCGGGCGATTCTCATGGCGATTTCATTCACAGATGACAGAGCTCGATTTTGAGCCCTGTCATCCATAACGTGGGCAAGAAAGCTTAGTCATGGGTCTACCCTGGGAATTATTTTATTTATTTTATTTTATTTTTATATATTTTTATCCCACCACTCTCACCACGTGACAACTTGTGGCAGCATACACAATGACCATAAAAGCATTAAAAACACAATAAATAAAAATACCATCCAGCACAAACCCAGTTGGTATAATAAATATACTCCCCCTGCCCCTCGCCAAATGCCTGGCAGAACAGCCGGGTCTTACAATGCCGGTGGAAGGTAAGAAGATCTGGACTGAGGCGAAGCTCCACTAGGAGCGCATTCCACAGCGATGGCACAGTCACTGAGAATGCCCGCCTGTCTGTCTGGACTCATGGAGTGAGGCAGTCCCTCAAGTAAGTAGGACCCAGGATATATAGGGTTTTATAGGTCAAAACCAGCACCTTGAATCAGGCCCGGAAGACAATTGGCAGCCAGTGCAATGCTTGCTTGGAGCACTGGTTGGATGTGCTCCCTGTGGCCCATCCCTGTCAGGAGGTGGAACGCCACATTTTGCACCAGTTGCAGCTTCTGGACCATCACCATGGGCAGCCCCATGTAGAGTGCATTACGGGAGTCCAGCCTCAAGGTGACAAATGCATAGATGACGGAGGTGAGAAAGGAGTCTGAGACATGGGCAGAGCCTCTTCACCAGATGTAATTGGCAAAAGGCACCCCTTGCCACAGCCAGCACCTGCTGATCCTGGAGCATCCCCAAGCTCCACACAGATGGAACTGATGGAGGGCGGACCTCCTCAATAACGGGGGCTTCCCCCTCCCCCATATCTCTAACCCTGCTCACTAACATCACCTCTGTCTTGTCGGGATTGAGCTCCAATCGGCTCAACCTCATCCAATCCCCTACAGCAGCCAAACACCAGGACAGCAATAAGACTGTGGGATGTGGGTCAGATGAAAAATAAAAGTACAGCTGGGTGTCATCGGCATATTGATGACAACAAACCCCCCAGCTGTGCATGACCTCCCCAAGCGGCTGCATGTACATGTTGAATAAGAGCAGGGATAGACTAGAACCCTACAGGACCCCACACAAGAGGTTCCCAGGGGATGATGAACAGTCCCCTAGAACCACCTGCTGAGATCTATCCTCAAGGTAGGAATGGAACCATTGCAAAACAGTACCATCCAGCCTGGCCAGATCCCACAGGCGAGTCACCAACAGCTCATGATTCACCGTATCAAAAGCCACAGATAGATCTTGTAGAACCAGCAAGGTTTTACGACCCTTTTCCAGTTCTACCAGGAGGGCGTTGACCAAGGCCACAAGTGCAGTCTCCATGCCAGAACCTGGACGAAAGCCAGACTGTGTGGGATCAAGAAAACCGATCGATCCAGATGCACCTGCAATTAACGGGCATGACCCGTTCAATAACCTTCCCTATAAAGAGGAAGTTAGAGACCGGCCAGTAGTTTGCCACACCACCACCTGTGTATTGTGTATACACATGAAAAGTGCAATCTTCTGCCATTGAACTCAATGGGAGTGAAGTCATTGATTTAAATAAATGCACAATTGCAGCCCAAGGCCTCAGTCCAAGATGGGCATCTGTAAAGCACATGCATGGTGCAGCATGCACACATTGATTGCACTGTACACTGTGCATTATGCACACACACAAACTGTGCATGTTGGATGCTCATGAGTTGTATGTGTGCTGGGCACTCCTGGCATGCAGACCTTGGATTGGCCGCACTTTGAAACTCAACCTTGGGCATAGAGCTGTAACTGAAGTCTCCACAATATATCTATGTAATTAGCAGTTAGTTTAATTCCCTGTATGATGCAAACTAAAATTTCATATGTAACAATGTATATACAATTCAATGAATATGGTCTCCAGTCCTGACTTGAATTCAAAATGTATAGGTGCTTGAATGAAAACAAGACACGTGTATTTGTATTTCTGATTGCAAGATCTAAAGCAGGTGTCTGTTTGTTTAACGTTTTAAGCATCATGTACAATGATGTTGCTATATAAATGATGTTTGATGAAAATTAATTTAGTTTTTTTTATCATATAATATTGGTTCTTTGACAATTACATAATGGTGCAAAGGAAGTCCATATTCTAAAGCATAAGCACAAGGGGACACTGCTAAGACTGAGCTTTCAGTGTTAACCACATGTTATCTGATTCCCCCCCACCCCCACACACACTCTAATTTTGTTACAATATGTAACAAACAGCATTAATATAATATAGATGTACAGTATTATGGTACAAGGTACTCAGAGGATACTGATCTGGTGAGTTTCTTATCACCAGAGAGTTCTGGAAATCTTTCTAAGAGTGAAGAAGACTGATGGGTGCAGCCACAGAATAACAGGGCTGTTCCTGTAGGTACTCACCCACCTCATGGGCCAGCCTGTCTCCTCTAGGTCATCAAGGAGGGCTTTCTGGAGGGGTCTGGCTATTGCAGAGGCTATGCCCCACAGGGATTCTTAGATTTACCCCAGACAGAGGAGACCCAATTAATACTGAGTCTTGAAAACCATCCCACAAAATACAGCAAATGGCACAATTGCATTGATGATTAGTGCTAACTACTTCCCCCTCAGGTACAGCTTCATATGGGAATCAAGCTGCCTGGAGGCTTGGATGGGAAGGGTTTGGTTGTCTCTGGGCTGCTTCTGCCTGAGTGAGGCTTGGTGCCATCTGCTTTCCCCTCAGGTACAGCATCATACGGGAATCAAGCTGCCTGCAGCTGGCACCCATCAGGCAGTGGTCAAAGGGCAGTGTGCTAAAGGGCACTGACCATTCTTGGGCCATTCTTAGCCCCTTTTAAAATGGGCCATGGTGCGGAGGGGATTGGTGTGCACATGGCAGCATGGGCGGCGCAGGGGGTGTGTGTACATGGGTGCACACTGATCCCTCCCGTATCCCCCTCACGGAGTAATCGCCATTTTGGCCAATTGCTCCATGAGTGGGTGATGGGTGTGCAAGCGTGTTTCGCAGAAATGTGCACGCACGCACACCCACCAGCCATGGCAGTCACACGGGCAGCACCTACTCATGCCCTGCCCACACAGTGGATCTGCATGGACATGAGTGAGCCCAACTCATGTAAAAAGGACATTAGATGGTGTTACCACGGCCACGAAGTTGTGATGCCCTGAATTTGCCATTTTATCACTGTTGCTTTTAGCCCCTCCCCCTCATATTATAATCCCTTTTGTTTTGCATTGTATCTTTTATGGGATATATTATTGACTTATTTTGAGGGATATGTTGTGAGTACAGAGAGTGGGAGGGATGGGTATGACCCCCTCAGGTGAAAGATGGGGAAGTGGATGGGGGAAGGTTGGATACCTCCTTTGTGTGGCCATGGCGGCTGGCCCTTCTGTGAGAGAAGGGGGCCTGGGGCAGGGGGTGTTCTCCAGGTGAGAGTTGAAGGAGTGGGAGGGCAGGTTGGCGGGGTATTGTGTGGTGTGGGATGTATTTTTTAGGGGTGTACTATTTTTCTTATGAAAAAGATACTCCTCTTTGGCCGATTTACACAGACACTCTAACACTGATAAAATGGGTGTTACATTTTATGATACATGTTGCAGGGTGACACTGCAGCCAATCAACAAGGGCCCTTTTCACACAAACTGCCTCCACCCAGTTTCTCTGGGTGGAGATGGGTGGAGGTGTCTGTGTAAACACCACTTGCGGTGGGTGTAGGTGGGTGTGTGCTCCCGCGTAACACCCATCTCCACCCACCCCCCACCCACGGAGCAGTCGGGGTGGGTGGAGATTGGTGTTGCACGGGAGCACACACCCACCTACACCCACCGCAAGTGGTGTTTACACAGACGCCTCCACCCATCTCCACCCAGAGAAACTGGGTGGAGGCAGTTTGTGTGAAAAGGGCCCTTGTTGATTGGCTGCAGTGTCACCCTGCAACATGTATAATAAAATGTAACACCCATTTTATCAGTGTTAGAGTGTCTGTGTAAAAAGGGCCTTTATTGTGGAGTCAAGTGCAAAACTGCAAACTACCCAGGCACCTAATAATAATACTATGGGTGATACTAATAAAGTTATGGGGCCAGGAATGGAGGAGAAGTGATGCGTGGATGAAAATACAATTTTCATTTGGGCTTTGCCTCCCTTGATGGGTCAATATGATAGGCTCATTGGCTGATTTGTTATGGCTATAGTTTATCACTTACGGTTATTGTTTAATTAGAGTTTATATAAATTTGTGCTGTGAGCTGAATTGTATGTATTTTATATATGCGCGTATGTCCTGACTGTTTATTTTATTCTTTTATACCTTTGTTTGGTTGGCAATAACCTCACGGTTATGCCATTAATAAAGCTTATCTATCTATCTATCTATCTATCTATCTATCTATCTATCTATCTATCTATCTATCTATCTATCTATCTATCTATCTATTGACTATGGGTGATACACCCTCTCTCTGCCTGTTTCCTAGGATTTTGAAGTGCTGTTTCTGGTATTGCAATACCCAACCTCAACTCAACAGATTGCTCAGTTGTCAAAACAGTCTGATAGTCCCTCCCAAGTGACGGGGGTGGTGGAAAGGGAGATGTCTGCTCCTGGAACTGAACCACTAGTGAAATTCTGTAGACAAGCTGCTAAATGTCACTGTAGTTCTGATCCTGAAAGGTGCTGAAACTTCCCGGAACTTCCCCGGAAGGCCTAGTAAGTGCTGAAGCCGACAGCCACAGCCAGCGCTGAAGCCTCCGGACCGCCATGCTGCCGCTGCCGCCACCGCCGCCCGGAGTGCCAAAGGTAGGCGATCCCTGGGTGGGGGGGTAGGGTGATCCCTGGGGTGGGGGGTGTTAAACCACCCCCTACCCCAGGGATCAGCGTAGTACCTACCTGCTGGTGCAGGCTCTGGGTCGCCAGCGGTGGCCCGGAACCAAGGACTTCGGGGAAATTAAAAAAAAATAAAAAAAATCCAGGCTGGACAGGGTGAGTGGGAGGAGGGTGTCCCCTCTTCCACCCACGCAGCCTGGACAGGGGAGGGAAAAGTGGTTGGGTTTTTTTTCTTTCTTTTTTTACATTGCGGCCATTCATTCAATGGCCGCAATGTAAAACAATCCGGCACGACCGGTACTCCCAATATCCGGATTAATCCGATACTGCCGGTACAGCAAAATACTGGCAGTATCGGATACCGGATAATCCGAACTTCCCACCCCTAGGAAAGCAGTTGCCCCCTATCACAATGGGGATTCAGTACTAGCCTTGGCTTCAGGAGTATGAAATGCTGCCCACAGTCCAGACACTCTCAGCCAGAGCTGAACTGAACAGTGCTGCTTTTTAAATCCCCCAATTTAATTCCAGGTTCTTGTGTGGTTCAGTGAATAATACCTAAATTAACAAAAACATCCTTTGTGCAGATGTCAAATTTATTAAGTTTTCTGCTCATTGTTCATTTGTTTATTGCTTCTTTGTCTGATCTGTTTGGCATTCTGGTACAGCATGTGACCTGGGTTAGCCAATCTGCACCTTGTAGATTCCATAAAGAACCATCAAATGATAATAAGCAATGACCAAGTGAAAAACCTTTTTAGAATCAAACAGTGCATTTATTTGATCAGAGTTTGGGCCTTGAAATATGGCAAATCTGACATCTGCTTTGAACATATTCTTCATCTGTACCTCACCCTGTCCAGCTTGGATACTCAACTTGGAAAGACTGTAACTACCCTCACTAGGGGACACAAAAATGGAAAAAAATAATACTGGAATCTATGAACCATTGCCTGGGAGGAAGAAAATTCAAGGTTGGTTTGCAAGCAACTGTCCCTCTTGCCACAAAGCAATGATGCTCTTGTCTATTGACACTATGTAACCTGGGGCTTTGTTTGGTCAGGATGAGTAACATTAACTGGAAAGAGAATCAATGCACCCTGCATCATTTGTATGTCAACGTATTTTGCATACCTGTCTCAGATGCATGATGAGAGGTATCTGGGTAACGGATAAGAGATTTGCAGTCACTGGACACTAGGTGGTTAGTACCCTTGGAGAACAATGCCCCCTCACTCCCCAAAAATAGTATGGTCACCATACCCTAGAATGGTATTGAAAGGACACCAACTGACTATTGGCAAAGGGTAGGGGAGGGATTTGCACATTCTGTTCCTATTGCTGGGATCTCTTCCTTCTGAAGGTGGGCTGGGCTGGGCTGGGCTGGACTAGCACACAAGCTATGATCCTGCGAAGAGCTGTTACTTGGCACTAGTTCACACCTAGACAGCTCCTCTGATCCATCTTACTGAAATTACTTGGCTGGAATAGGTGGTGGCTTCAGGAGAGGTCAACAGAGGGCAGGGGTTGGTATACAATGGCTCGACCCAGTAAGTCTCTCTGATTCAGCCCCTTGCTGAAATCACTTGGCTAGTTTAGGAGGTGATTCCCAGGGCAGGGCTCTAGGAGAGGATGTTGGAGAGATGTAGTTGGCATGCGATGGTGGGACCCCATATGCTTCTATGACGCAGCTCTCTGATGAAATCACTTGGCTGGACCAGGAGGTGGCTCCTGGGACATTCAGGAGGAGGACATTGGAGAGCTGCAGTCAGTGTGGGACTCCTTGGGATGGGTCGTGGCTAAAGACTCAATGGGCATTCTATGAGGCTTCTCAAAAAGATGTCAGTGATGGGAGTGGCAAGACCCATGTGGAGACTGAGGACAGAAGAGGCGTGCCCAAGTTTTGCATGAACTGAATGTGCCAATAAACTGTGAGTGGGGTGCAGGGACTTGGGAGGACCACGAAACTGTGACTGCAACTAGACACTTGCTTTGTGGATGGGGCCCGTGTGTGGGGGTGAGAGGGCTGGTATTTGGCTTGTACCTTTCACCTCTGTTTATTTTAATAATACCTTGTTTACTTGTGCTCTTTAATAAAGCTCCTTTGTCTGCATCCTCAGTTGTGTGCTTGTAAATGGGGAAGGTAACCTGCCATGTTGCTCAGTGGAAATTTAGTGTGCCAGGTTTCTGGGTGGCGGTTCAAGCCAGTGTGTAAGGTGTGCAAAACCCCTAGAAAAGTAACCCGGCCCTTCTTGCCACTGGCGTCATTAATTATTATTATTATTATTATTATTATTATTATTATTATTTATTTTATTTTATTATTAGCAAGCATTTATATAGCACCAGCAATGTACCTGGCACTTTACAAAGTAATTGAATAAACACAGTCCCTGCCCTAGGGCTTACAATCTGAGAGATGGGGGTGGGGGGTGCTTATAATCTGAGAGACGGGGGTAGTGGTCATTGGCACAAAGGTTACAAATGGGGAACCTTTTCCCTTCCAGGGGCCACTTTGAAAATTAGTTCAAGCTCCGAGGGCCTCACAGAAGTCAGCAGTAGGGAGTGCTTAAGGCATGCACTCAGGAGGAGGAGGGTTCAGATCATGTATCTATCTAATATGCCATGGTGCACCTCTTCTCTGCTCCCTTGCTCTGAGCTTGATCTTTCAGTGCTTTGGGGTAGGAACTGGATCTAGGGTGCAGATCCAGGATCCCTACACCTACTATATACAGTTCTTTAACAGCTGTGGTCACAAATTGTATACAGGGTTGCAAACCCTCTTGCAGAGCTCTCAGTCCAGCTCACAAATAGCACATAATCACATTAAGCTTTTTAGAGAGAAAACAAAATATCTGTTGCATTATTGTATTGTGATTCATATAGAATATTTGCTTACGCGTTCAGGAACATCTGCTTTCTGCCAGAGTCTGCCTCCAGGCCTGTAAGTACTGCACAAAATAATATATCTGGGGCATATGCTTTGGTACTTGGTCAGATTAGGTGTCCCTCATTTGGCTCATGTCCAATGAGAACTTACTGCAATGTACATTGGTGATATACTGAATACATCAACTCATATTTAATTTGGGACAGCAACTTAACTGGGTGCAGGATTTAAAACACAAAGTTTTTAGTGCTTGTAAATGATTTATAAAAACTGTAATATTTGCTATTAGGGATGTTCCCATATGATATACAGTGTCACTTGCGTTTCTTAAGAGCCCTATTAAGTGACAACAGAACACAGCACTAAAGCATGTCTGTGCTGTCATAGGTAAAGTTATATTAGAGACACTTTCCGTATTAAGTACGAAAGGACTTGGCAAAAATTAACGTTCTCCTAGGCCGCAGTCATATAGAAAAGTGTCAGCTATTGAATCTTGTTAGAACATCATCATTAAATAATCACGATAAAAAATTATACTGTAATCAAACAAAGTACCTATGGTAATGGGGATCAAAGACTTCAGAGAGAAAAGCAATTTTTTAATATCACTAAATCCTATATACGTTTAGGTTTTAATTTTTCTTAATCTGAAGGGGTCATATTTTTTGTTAGGGTCTAGATCTTCCAGTGCATTGTGCATGCATTTAGCATTCAGTTGCAATGATAATGTCCTTGAAAATCTGGTCTTGTCCATTTCCATATAACTGTGGGTATTAGAGGACTGGATAGCATGGCAATCTGACACAAATGTTTAGATCTCATGACTTTTGGAGTCATTCTGGTTCCATTGGGGTTACAAAAAAAACACCCAAAACTCTTTTTTTAGCAAACCTGTACCACTTCATACTCCATGTATTCTTCAACAGTAATGGGGTCAATTGTCCTGTGTTGGTTCATGCCCTCCCGTCTCGCCACCCCCGGTTGTAATTTTTTTTAAATTGAGGATTTCACTAAAATGGTATTGGGGGTAAGTTTGGCCCCAATTATATTGAATGGGAAAATGAAAACACTATGCACCTAGGGTACTGGGGTCATATTCGCCCCAAGCACATACTATAAAAACAGCATTTCTTTTTTTAAAAATGCTTAAACCAGAACCTGTTGTTTCCGTTAATGGTGCAGCCACACAAGATGTCTTGGGCAGGCTACCATGCCTTGGGCAGCCTTAACCCACTCTGGGCAGCTGGACCATGTAATGCAATGCATTGTGTGGCTGGCAGGCTCCAGGTGTTTCCCCGCCACGTGGCAGGGAGAGCATCTGGCTGCCATGTAATGCGTCCTTGGGAAAAGGCCAAGGACGCGTCACGTAGCAGTCTTACCCAAATCAAAACTTAGTGTTAGGACTTACCTGGAACTGATCCAACTTAAGGGAGAGAACATCACAGCTGCCGGCAGCCACGGTGGTGGCATGTAGTCCTGAGGAGCCCCTCTGTGGAGAAAACCCCAAAGGTGTCATCTCCCTGCACTCACAGGGCTCTGGGCGGGGAATCCCCATCCAGGAGAGATGCAGTCCCCAGGTGGGTCCCAGTTCAAAAGCCAGTTCTTCAGCCATGAGAGGGAAGAAACTAGAGAGGATGCAGAGGCAGAAGCTGCACAGTGGGTGTATGCCAGTCACCAGAATCTTCAGGTCTCCTCACCTGAGGGGTTGTAACAGAGCGCTTGATGCCATCTCCCTCAGTGAGAAAACAAGGCAGTCTGCCCGGGCCGGGTCTAGTAGCCGGAGGATTTCATCCCGAGATACAGCTAACCCAGGTATGCTGTCTAACTACTAAAGGGAGGGTCATTGGGCTACCCTGTTAAAGGATCTGTATTTCCTTGTTTGTTATGGAAATTTTTTATTTTCGCATTTTCCTTCTGTAATTTTGTAATTAATGTTCTGCATTATACCTAACGGTACATAAGTAAGTCAAAGTTTATTGTGGCATTAGCTTTCACCATAGCTGTAGAGAACACACATATATATATAACAGTAAAAAGAATAAAGCATTCAGGCAAGGAAATAAACTTCCCACAAGAGAAGCAATCTCTAAAAATGAAAATAAAAGAGGAGTGATACAATTGGAAATCTACAGGCAAAATACATAATGACCATATATCACCCTGCTTCCTGAAGCCTCATGGCTAAATAAGCGAAGGATGTGGTTGCTCTCATCACCTGATCATCACTTGTAGCCAGCAGTAGTTCAGTTTTGCAACCCATCAGGAGAAATCCCTTCCCTTCCCATATTGGGTTCAGCCAAGTCTGTCTTACACTTTCATAGAGAGGACAATTAAACAAAAAATGCTCCAGGTCCTCTACATCCAAGAGCGTGCAGGAGCAAATCCAGCTCTCGTAGGGTTTCTTTCCATATCGCCCTCTAGTCACCGCAGAGGGGAATAACTGAAAACGCAATTGCGTATAAGTCCTATGAGCCACGAGGTCATTTAATTTATCCAAATAATCCTCAAATTTATGTTGGTACTTAAGATATTGAAGCCAAAGGGGCCACCTTCCAATCAGTCAGCAATGCCAGGTCCTCTTGCTTTGTTATGTTGGCTGACTGCAGATCTATCATGGACCTTTGTTCAAGAGTAGTTTTCCCCCCAAAACAAGAAAATGATAAACCTAAGATCTTCAAATAGGATGAAATTTGGAGCATTCAAGGGTAATAGCATCCTCCTGTACGTTCCAATTCCTCCCTCAAACAGAGAGAGGTCATGGAATCCTCTTTTGGGGCACATAGCTTAACCCAATATCTGAGGTCCGCCCGCCTTCCAAATCAGGAGATAGCTAGCATACCTCTCTCAGCTCTCAACACTGTGGCGGGAACACCCTGTGGGACCCTCAGCAAACTCTGCAAAAATTTATTTTGAACAACTTCCAAGGCCTGGCAGTTATTCCCTAAAGTGATTTCAGCGCCAAAAGTTAGCAGAGATTGGACCTTGTCGGCGCACCCCAATGAGACACGGAGACTTGTATTGGTTTAAAATGCTGGCCGCATTCTTTATTATCAACAATCAAACTTGAGAGGCCGGTGGGAAAATTGCCCGGCAATTCTGGGTCCAGTATGCTAGCTAATAACCATAAACTTATTAACTTGGTCACTGACGTGGATGTGCCCTCCAGCGTCAATGCCGTTCTACTTATCTTCCCCCTTCGACAACACAAGGCTCTGGCCGAAACGGGGGAACAGGCCCAACTCAGGGCACGAGCCAGGAGGTAAGTGGTTTCCGGCCGGCGGACAGCGCATGTCCATTCCGGTCATCCAAACCACTCCTCCCAGGGTCATGACCCCAGTGCGTGCTGCGCCCCGCTTCACGCTGGGTATCACTTCCTCATCTCTTATGGAGATGTCTCATCCTATCCTACTTAATTCCTATTTAACCTACTATCGCATACTGGACCCCTGCCACTAAGGGGAAGACACTCCATGTCATTCCCCGACTCCCACTGTCTCTCAAACCAATGATTCCAGATGGAGGGCCAATGCTCTTAGATAAATCTCATTGCCTGCCTCTGATAGATGGACACCATCATTTCTAAACAAATCGGCCCTTCCCCGTACTAACCCCGGGTGTTTGATAACTGAGCCGCCCATACCTATAACCCACTTACTTATTTCTCTACTTACATTACGCCTAGCCCTATCTACCTTGCCAGGGTGAACTGCCTTATCCCAACAAATCCTGGGTAGGAAACTTGTCCATACTATGTGGACCCTATTGAACCAACGTCGAACTACTAATAAATCTTCCTTAATTTGTATAACTAAATTTATACCTTTTCGGGTGGGGAGGTCATTTCCCCCCAAATGAACTATAATTACCTGCAGATGGGGGGAACCCCTCATGGACCTAAGGGTTGGCAGCAACTGGCTCCACTTCATCCCACTTTTACCTAGCCACTTTATCTGAAGTCTATCTAGCATCCCCATTTGAGACCCCCAGTGGCTTGTGCTGGCTGCTCTGTATGCCCAGCGTACCACGCTGTGCCCCACGATCCACACTACCTGTCTTGCTGGTCTGCTAGTTGAGGGTCCTGAGGAAAAGAAGGAAAGGAATTACTGGCTGTGCTGTGATCGTATGTATTTTTTATATGCCTTAGATCTCCATCTACCCACGGCCTTGATTGCTTCTACCGGCAATCCGGCGGCAGCTGCAGTCGTAGCTGCCCCTATTCTGAATGAATGGGTCCCAAAATCCCTAGGGTTGAAACCCGCTCTGCACAAGACTGCCTTCATAACTGCCGTGAATTGAAAACAAGTGAGTGCCCTACCATCCTGATGTATAAATAAGTCCCCGGGCACCTGCGGGCGGATGTCCCAGTACCTCCGCATCTGTTCTACCGGGCATATGTCTTTGTTAGCACATTGGTACAATTGCACCCATTGCCCTTTCTTCTGTTGATCAGTTTTTGAAATTCGCAGGTGCAACTCAACACCACTCTCGGTCCATCTTACATCGCGCATTGCCAATGCACGACAGGAGGTGTCCTTCCGGGATGCAGGGACCACTTCGCTAATGCGAAACCCCCCAAAATATGTCACTGAATATACTGCTGTAAACAGCTGCAATTCGAATTTATTCCGGCAAATGGCCGGAAGGAGACCCATAATCTGCCTTAATACTGGTGTTGTTATGGGGGATCTAGTAATTGTTGCCCCCACGGATGACCTGGTCCAACTCTCAAACATGCGTTTGAGGAAGAACCCCTTATCCGGGGAAGGGAATCCATTGAGCTTGTTGATAAAAATCAAGGCCGCAACCTTACCTTTAATGGTCCCCACTACCAATCCCTTATCATGCTGTTCGATCGCAAACTGTATTACTTCCTGCTCTTTTATAGGGAGATTGCTCCCTAGTCCCTGGCGAATTCTAAACTGCTGGAACTCCCTGTAAGCCCTGCCATAGGCAGCCTGAGTTCTGGGGGCCAGTGATCCCCATATGATGTCCTGCATTCTTATTTCCCAAGTTGCCACACGCACAGCGGAAGAGGATCTGCCAGCTCCCTGGCTTCCAGCGCCAATTCCCAGAATCGTTTAATCTGAAACCGAGAAAGGGCGTTGGCTATGCCATTATTAATACCGGGTACATGGCGTGCTGAGAACAATATATTGTTCTTTAAACACAGACCCACAAATGCCCGTACCAGCCCCATGACCCTGGGCGAACGGGAAGCAAGGGTATTGACAACATGTACGACCGCCATGTTGTCACACCAGAACAACACTGCTCGATTGGTAAAGTGATGTGTCCACAATAGAACTGCCACCACTATTGGAAAAAATTCCAGAAAAGTCAAATCTCTGGTGACTCCCAACTCGTGCCATTCACCCGGCCATGGGGCTGCGCACCAACGTGTTTGGCAATAGACCCCAAATCCAGCACCGCCTGCTGAGTCAGAATGAACCTGTAGATTGTTCTTGAGGAGCAATTGTTCCCTCCAAAAACTGATCCCATTGTATTCCTGGAGAAATTGAAGCCAAGTTCTTAAATCTTCCCTCATGTCCTTAGTGACCCTTATCCTATAGTGGGGCTGTAGTTCACCTTTTAGTTTTTCGTAAAGTCTGGAGAGAAAAGCTCTACCAGGAGCAATCACCCGACAAGCAAAGTTGAGGCTACCTATTAAGGATTGCAGTGCTCTTACTGTTATTTTTTTCATTGCCATACACTCTTCCACTTTACATCTTATGCTTGCCAATTTTTCTGCTGGTAATCTAGACAGCTTCAATTTCGTGTCCATTTCAATCCCTAAATAAGTAATCCTAGTGCTTGGTCCCTCCGTTTTTTCCGGGGCTAACGGGATACCCAATTCCCTTGCCATTTTCTGGAATGAATCAAGTGCACGGGCACATTCCCTTCCTTCTGGTGGGCCAATTAACAGGAAGTCATCCAGGTATTTAGTTATCTCTACTGTTTGCACCCGTTGCCGGAAAATCCATTCTATCAGTGAGCTAAATCGCTCAAAAGCAGAACAGGAAATGGAGCACCCCATGGGCATTGCTCTATCGTAATAATATGCTCCTTCAAAACAGAAACCCAAAAGGTGAAAACTACGAGGATGCACTGGGAGAAGGCGGAATGCAGACTTAATGTCGCACTTTGCTAGGATTGCACCTTCCCCCATAGCCTTTGCTTTATCCACCGCCTCATCAAACGATGCATATTTAATAGTAGTTAATTCTTTGGGGATCGCATCGTTCACTGATCCTCCGCGTGGGTGGGACAAATGGTGGATCATGCGGAATTCCCCTGGTGTTTTCTTCGGGACTATGCCAAGCGGGGAAACCACTAAGTTGAACAAAGGGGGGTTATTAAAGGGGCCTGCCACCCTGCCTTCTTCTACCTCCTTGTCAATTTTTGTTTGTACTAGCCCCTCGTGTCCTTGAACAGATTTTAAATTATGTGCTACCTTATGTTGGTGTACTGGGCCTGCAGGAATAATGAAACCATTTTTGAAACCTTGTACCACATAGTCAACCTCCGTCCTTTTGGGGTGCCCCACTAGTGCCTCCTCGAGGGCCTCAATTTGAATTGGCGTCGGTCCCCTTTTGAGGACGAGGTCCGCTTGGGGTATTCTGGCCAAATTTCTGATTTCCCCCGCCCGGGCCATATCTACCCCTTCCCCCCCTCTGCCGGGGTCTTGAGCACGCAGTTGCTGCATGGTTCCCACCACAATTGGAGCACGTGTGTCGAAATCTACAAGCCGCTCGTGTGCAGCGCCCCCCTTTATTGTATTCCCAGCAAGGCCCAGGGGTAACCTGCCCCCATCTCTGGGCATCACTGCGAAATGGCTCGTTCGCCGGGGAAACCCCCCCCGTACCAGTGGGTGTCCGCTGTCAGCCCGTGGCGCGCATGTAGCATCTATCATGCTTTCGAGCCACAAATCTGCAGCGTGCTTGTCCCACTGCATCCCGGGTACATTCGCTGCTCTGTGGCGAAAAGCTTCGTCATATCGAAGCCATGCACCCGGGGGGCCAGTACCATGTGCCCTTCGTACAATGTCTGCATACTTGTGCAGCTCTAAACCACGGCCGGGGTCTCTCTGCATGATCACCCCCATGTATACAGCATATGCTGATGTCCAATTTTCCCAATTCCTATCGGCCTTGGGCCGCCGGAATTTTTCTTTGTCCTTGTCATCCGACTGCTCTGAGTGATCCACAATTGGATCACTGAACAGCAGGGCAAACAAGTCCACATATTCTCCCCACCAAATTTTTTCTTTCGTGGCTTGGGTCAAATGGGACCTGAACGGGGCTGCCACTTCTGGTATTGGTCTCCCAGGTGGGCGGGTCTGCCCTTCAGAATGTGTGTGGGCCACCGGTTGGTTGGGCGTTACGGCAGACGGAGTTCCAGACAAGGGAAGTGGGAGCCCTGGTTCCCTACTTACTGTCTGCTCGCTCCGGTTGGGCCACTTTCTTTGCCCCATATCTGGGGGGACTGCTGGTACCACCCACATCCATTCCCCCACCACCATACGCAATTGCAGGTTTGTATTTTTTGGGAGGGGGCCCCCTCTGAGCCAGAGGCTTCCCCTTGTGGCAATCCAGGACCCAAAGGGGGCAACCCGGCACTTAGCCCAATGCTGCTCCCATTGGGAGGGTCTGTGCTCTCTTCCCTCAGGGGACTCTCCCCCCTTTCATCCCATCCAGGGGCCCTAGCCCTACTGGCCTCACCCTGTCCAGTACCTGCTGTTGCTGCACCTTCCAAAGTTGCTGCCTCCATCCCTTGGTGCGGGCGTCTGCATTGACACTGTGCCTCCTGCTCCAGGACCTCAATCCGCCTTAGCAGCTCACGATTCCCTGGCTGCTCCCTTTGGTCGGCTCCCTCGCACCGTCATCTTGCCACTGGTGGCTCCCCGTCTCCTACTGGGAGAAATGCTCCAGAGGTGGTTGCCTGCCCATGGGGTAATGCACCTGGCCCACAGGGGGGGTGCCCACTCATGATCCCCATAGCTTGCTCCCTCTGACTATGGTAAAGCCCCCATCCCGGGATACCCGTAGGGTCATGGACCCCTATCCCTTGAGGTTGTGGGGTTTCTTCACCTACATTGCCCTGGTTTCCATCCCCAGGATTCATGGGGTCCATGGCCTCGCCCCACTGACTCACTGCCCTCGGAGAGGCCCTAAATACATACCCATGAGGCAAGTTCTCATCCCTTGCCACATGTATTCGGCTCTCATTCCTGCTTGCTGGTAAAGGGGTGCTGCCCGTCCCCTCCCTGTAATGGGGTGGGAGATTAATCACCCTGCCCCCATGGCTGACAGCTTGTTCGGTGGGGGGGGCTCCCTGTGGGGGAGTGGAGGCCCCCCTCATGGCCACCTTCACTGTTCCCCGGGGCCCTCCCCTCATCTCCCTGCCGGGTCCCTGCCTCATGGTGCTCAGCCATGACCTCACCCGGGATAGGCAGTCTCTGAGCCCTAAGGAGAGCTTCACAGACCGCAAGTCTCTTGGCCAGTTCTGCACGGGAAGGCTGCCCCACTGCTCGCCCCGCTCCTTCCTTGCTCTTCTTCTTTGTGCGACCCATCTCGTCGCTCCTAAGCAGGGCTCCTTCGCAGGGTCAGCAGCAAGATTATTTTGCTGCTGACTTCTGCTCTGTCTGCCGCCGAATGCCTCGCTCTGAGGCCACGTGGACTCACCTCGCCTAGAAGGGGCGGGTCCTCGTATCCTTTTCTGCATGCCTATTGCACGCTCCTCTGAACTTTGCCCAGCAACAGGGCAGTACCTCTTGAGCCCTCTAGAGGGCCAATCCCCATTGCGGCTGCTCCACACTCCATGCCTCATTTCCTGGAGGGGAGGGGGCTGGACAAACGCCCCGTCGCCGCTATTCAGCGGCGAAGGGGACTTTGCCTTGAAAACATCCAGAATATTAGAGACCCTGACCCCCACAGATCTTATGGCTAACCTTAATATTCCTTTTGCTGCTATATTTGCCTTTGCTACAATTAATTTTTTATGTTTCTCCCACATACCGTTACTAGATAACGTAACCCCAAGGTATATAAAGGAGTCCACCTGAAGAAGTTGATTACCTCTGACTAACCACCTATATTTAGGGGGTTTCTTCCCCAGCACCATAATATGGGATTTCTGAAAGTTTATAAACAGCTCATTGACAGCACAGTATTCAAATAAGTTTTCTAACTGGTTCTGCAGTCCTTTCTTTGTTTGAGACATTAAAACAATATCATTAGCATACAGTAAAGTGGCCAGTGCTCTGTCTTTAACTTTGGGGGGGAGAGAGTTGGGGGTTGCCAATTTCTCATTAAGATCGCTCAGATAGATGTTAAATAGCAAAGGAGCCAGGACACATCCCTGCCATATGCCTCTCAAAATGCAAATTGGTTTGGACAGTTCCTTTTCCGGTCCCAATCTAATTTTCGCATAATTTTCAGTATGGACATGGATAAGTAAAGCCAACAAGTCCTCACCTATGCCCATCTGCTGCAATTTGCGCCATAGCTTAAATCTTGGTACAGAGTCGAAGACTTTTTGGAAATCGATGAAGGCAAGAAAAAGCCTACCTAACCTTATTTTAGTATATTTGGCTATGGTGTGCACGATAATAAAGCAATGATCTATCCTGGAGCAATGTCTCTTAAAACCAAATTGCTCCTGAGGAATCAGCTTATGGCCATATGCCCATTCTTCCAAATGCCTAAGGAGAATGTTACTATATACTTTTCCTAGGACCGGAAGTAGACTGATGGGTCAATAACACCCTGGATATCTGGAATTTCCCTTCTAAAAAATTGGCACAACGATGGAAAGCCCCCACTCACATGGCACCTTTTTAGTAATATTAATTTGAGTGAAATAATTTGCTAAGAGTGGGGCCCACCAGCCTGGACACGCTTGGAGGGCTTCTGCAACTATAAAATCAAAGCCAGGGGCTTTATTCCGCCTAAGGGATTTAATTATCTCCACTACCTCAGCTTCTTTTACAGAAGGATCAAAAGAATGAACATCTGATGTTTGTAAGAATCTGAAGAGCATGCTTAACTTAGCATCATCTTCTTTATTTGCACAACTAAATGTTGACTCAAAAAAAGCCACCCAAGATTCCTTGCTAATTAACACTACAGGTTTAGCAGCACTCGGATATAGCTCATGGTTAATCAAAGTCCAGAGCCATTTATAATCCTTCAAGGATGCTGCCAGTCTAAGTTTGGTCCAGGTCAATCGCACAGACCCCAGTTTTTTATTCTTAATCAGCATCTTATAATTACGTCTCTCTGCCAAAAAGAGCTGTCTAGTGGAGACGGAGTAACTTTTTAACCATAAGGCCTTAGTATGCGAAAGTTTACACTTGACCATCCTGCACTCCTTATCAAACCATTTATTAGATTGAGGTTTACCATGTCTTACTTCCTGGGAGAGAATATTAGCCCCTATTCCTGAAATTATTGCAGAATAACAGATATGAAGCCGATCCATATCTTCCTGCCCTGCCAATATGATCTCTTCTCGATAATTACAGATATCACTCCCCCACAGCATATCCAAAGTTTCAGCCAAACGTGAATTAGATCACCCAGTTCGCATTCTGGGTTTGTTCTCTGTCTACCCTTCAAATTGTGTCCTGATCACACGGCTACTCCTACATTGACTGATATCAACAGTGCCAAATGGTCCGACTCTGGGTGGATTACTACTTTGAAATTTTCCATATCCCCCCAATGGCATGGGCGGATTACAATATAATCAACGGTACTTCTACCATTTGCATTCACAAAGGTAAATTCCCCATCGGGGTCCCCACCTAACAGTACATGCATTTTATTAATAAAAGATATTAAAGAATCTGGGGTGACCATCTCTAGGACCCTTGTACCCGACTTTGAGGCCCTCCCAGAGTAAAGGTTGCACCCAGGTCACACTGGAACACCATTGGGAGGGGCTCTGGCCCCTTGGGGCTCACACTCAGGCTTTTGGCTCTGTCAAACTGTCCGCAGATACTCATAACAACATCAAAGTGTTGTGTGTATCCAGCAGTGGATAGGAGGTTGGACAAATTACCTGTGTTGTTTCTTCTAACTCTAATTCCGTGGCCCCCTGAAATGTAAAACATACGGGCAGTAAAACCTACATGTGAACGGAAAGAATTAGAGAATGAAGTCATCGCATATTTTATCTTGCTTGCCTATGCCTACTCTCAGTGAATCAAGGTGAGCGCTTTTCACAGAAATGCAGTAAACTCTTGAGGGTGAACTTATCACCTCTCATTGTTCTTGGGATACTTAGTCTTTCAGTTCTCAAAAGCCAAGTTTCATTTTTTTTAAACCAATCGATTTCCATAGGGTTTTTCCCCCCAGAGGGCGAGGGTTTAAGAGATAAATGTTGACTTTGTCAGCATTCGCAGACTCAGGTAGCCAACGGTGTGTGCTGCAATTGCTTACTTCTTCTGAGAAGCAAGATGGCCAGACAGATGCTTTCTGTTGAAGAAGTCACCAAACTTCTGCTGGAACAGGACTCTGAATTTGACTTTCTCGGGTTCAGTGATGAGGACCGTGACTGGGAAAATTCTTCAGGGCTCAGTCTCTCTTATTCCACTTACCTGTACAGTGCTTTATGAACAGGTTCCTAGTTTTCTCTGCCAAAAAATTGGAAATTCTCAAAAAACCCACCTAAATTATCTGATTAAAATCACCGAAATCTGCATTTTTGAGTCATTAAAACACCTAGATGAATGAGAATTGCATCCATTGACTGTACGAGCCTAGTCCCACTTTAATGCATGCAAGAATGTCAGAAGTCCTCTAAAGGAGGAATACTGAAAGTTCATAAATTATGAGAGCCTGATCTTGGTAGGAGTCCAAAGGTTCTCCCATAATAAAAAATAATACTAACAGGGAAAGCTTGGTATGCAAGATGCTCACATTACAATGCATAAAAGGCAGTGGGCAGAATTTGTCTTGGATGAAGCTGTGCCTTTTTACGCCAGAATTGAATCTGACCTAGACATTCATTAGGAATTACTGACTGAAAAGTGGGTTTAAAATAGGATAGCATGGTGCTGAGTATGGGATAGATAGAAACAGCACAGTTACTGGTTGCAAGCTTTGCTATAAAGCTGCCATTGAGCAGATCCATAACAAGGCTTTTTTTCCTAACAGTTAGCAGCAGAGCTTTAAATAATAATGCAAGCTGCACCTCATCATTTTAATAAGTCAAAGTTTCACACAAGCAAAATTATAAGAATAAATGAGGAGCAAGGTTGGACCGAAGCAAAATCCACACAATCAATTTATTTTCACCATGAAAGATTTGGGGAAATTATGGAAAGTCGATGCAGATTCCCATGTAAGATGCTAATGCCTGTAAATATTTAAATGGCTCACACAGAAAGTTATTCTATTCCAGAGACAGGAGGGCATCTGGCTGGGGAGAGAACAACATCTCAAAATCAATTTCTCTGGTTTAGAAAGAAATGTGAGCACTATTGGAGGAGTCATAAATGAGAGCTAGTTCGGGCCTGTATTGTGGAATGCATGTAATCAGGGCATGAGATGGTAAAGACAATTGGGCCCTTGAATATGCAACATTTCATTGCAAGGCTCAGATCTGATCCAGGTCAACAGAGGTAATGTTAAAAATCTGATAAAAAACCTCAAACAATTTTGATTTTATATTGGTTTTGGTTCTCATTGTATTGGTTCTTCTTTCTGTTCTTGATTCTCCCTGTATCGGATTTTTAACATTGTGGTTTCCCCCATGACTTCAATGGGAAAAACTGCAATGTTAAAAATCCGATAAAAAAGACCAGTGCAAAAGATCCGATACCACTGATACCAAGAAAGAACTGAAATATTGGATTAATCTAATATAGCTATTATTGGGTAGTTTTGGTTCTTTCCGACACCAAAAGTCCATCACTACAAAATACAGAGCTGGTTTCATTTCACCTCCAACAGACAAGCATCCATGGCATGAAAGCCACCTTCATGTGTTACACGGATTGACATCCTCATTGATAGTCTGGATGGGTATCAGGAAGGGCAAGGAATGAATGGACCATGGATATGGTACAGCTTACTAACCTGCAGCCCATCAACCAGATAATAGGAAGGAAGTGGATATTTTTGAAGGACTCTTACTGAACGATGGATTTCCAACATATACTTCAGTGAGAACATCACTTCTCATTTGTCAGGCATGCCCGGAATGTCAGAATGAATCATGCATGTGCATTGCTCTTAGATGGAATACATAATATAGTGCATATTTTTATAAGGTTGTGAATTTCTGGAGTACATGGAATTAAAGAAAGTGCAAGCTTAAGATGTTCACATACCACAGGATCAAATCCTTTATTATAGGATCCCCCCAAAAGACACATTATAGACATTTTTTTGTACTTTAGCTATTGTTGAAATTATAGATTAATTAATTCTTGACAATTATATAAAACCCAAAACATTTCATATGTAATTTTTTTTTGCAAAGACATAAAAGAAAGAGCAACTCCCAATGACATAGGACAAAGTCATTAAAAGCAGCAACACTTGAAAGTGTTAGATATATGTATATTTATTAGGGAAGGGCATCTGGATTGAATTACTGATCTGGATTCGCTCTGGATTTGGATCTGTAATGTCCAGATTAGCTATGGATTCTGATTCAGATCCCATTGAAGTCAATTGGGAAACCGATCTATGCTCCCATCCATACTCACTCCTGGGGCAGTGGGTCCGACCTCCCCCACCCCTATCCCCAGGACCCTAGAGTGTACTTACTGGTCTCTGGGGTGGGAGGTTTGATTGAAGCTCTACCAGCTCACTGCTGCTGTGGGGGGCCTCCAGGCAGGCTCCCACACCACAGAACGCTGCCGAGCTCCCAGCTCTAGAGTACACATTTGCAAAATGGCCACCATGGCTGTTTTGTGCAACCACAGCCCTTTTCCAAGATGGTGGTGGCAGTGTCACTGCCATTTTGGAAAAGACCAGCTGTTCTGTGTATGTGCATCAGCCATCTAGCACATGTGCAGACTAGCTGCCCTTTTCCAAAAGGGTGGTGACACTGCCACTGCCATTTTGTAAAAGGGCTGCACATGCTCAAAGTGGCCCTGGCAGCCATTTTGCACATCTGCTATCCAGAGCCAGGAGCTCAGCAGTGCGCTGTGGTGAAGGAATCTGCTGGGAGGCCACCACTTCAATCAAGCCCCTCCACCCGAGACTGGTAAGTACACTCTTGGGCCCCAGGGTGTTCGGGGTGGGGAGAAATACAGATCCGGAATGCTGGATCCATAACTGGCAGGGTATAATTCGGATTTATCCTGAATGGCCTGTTCTGGGCAGTTACAGATCAATCCGAATATGGAACCCCATCCCTAATATTTATTAATACTGAAGCCTGATCCTGAAATAGATCTTTACATACTTATTCTCCGTTGAAATGAATAAGAACACTGTGTACAACATGTTTGCAAAATTAGGTTCTTAGAGCCAATTTGGATTATTCTCCCCCATGACAAGAAGGCTTTATTACTCCATTTGGAATGTCAAATGAAGTCTACTTTCTCCAGATTTATCCAGTTGTACATGATCATTTTCATTTTTGTATATCTTGTATATAAGGGAGGAAACCGTAAGTAGGCAACATGAAAGAAAGGGCAAGGCAAAGGAGGAAGAGAAATGGGGAGAATGATTAAAGGCCACAGGTAAGTTCCCCTTCAGCAAGAGAAAGATCAGCAGGAACAGAAAGTCCTGAAAATAATACAAAATGTAGTGGATGTACAAAATAATGTACAAAATGATGTGAAGGAGGGAATAGATCTCCCGAGCTGCCCCTGGACATGGATTGATGGTGCAGTGGCACACACCATCCCATGCCAGGGGCAGTCTTGGGATGGGGCTCCTCCTCAATCTGGGCTGCTGCTGCTGAGGTACTGTTCTTCCCTCCCAATACCGGGTGCCCGCCCTGCCTCTCTCTCTGACTAGGTGGCCTCGGCTGGCCTATCTGACTGACCTCATGATGCAGGGAGGCATTGGGAGGCTGTAATCCTGCCAGCCGGCCTCTGGCATTTATCCCTTGCCTTGATCTTGGCCCACCTATCTGACTGACTCTCACTCTCGTACTCTGAACAATCTTTGCCAGCCTATCTGAGTGCCCTGCCAAGGTCCCAGCCTGCCTTCCCTACTGCCTCTCATGCCACACTGCCTGTCTGCCTGCCCGCCTATGTTGACTAGATCAAATCCCGTTTCAGTCTGCCTTCTGCTCATGCCACTCTGTCTGTCTGCCTGCCCGCCCAGGTGGCCAAGATCAAACCCTGTCTCAGTTGGCCTTCTGCTCATGCCACTCTGCCTGTCTGCCCACCCACCAATATGGCCAAGATCAAACCCTGCCTCAGTCTGCCTTCTGCTCATGCCACACTGCCTCTTTGTCCACCTGCCCAGGTGGCCAAGATCAAACCCTGCCTCAACCAGCCTTCCCATGCTCATGCCACGCTGCCTGTCTGTCTGCCCACCCAGGTGGCCAAGATCAAACCCTACCTCAGTCTGCCATCCCATGCTCATGCCATGCTGCCTGTCTGCCTGCCCGCCCGCCCAGGTGGCCAAGATCAAATCCTGCCTCAGTCTGTCTTCCCATTCTCATGCCAAAGTGCCTGTCTGCCTGCCCTGTGGGCAAAGCTGAAGCCCTGCCCCAGCCTGTCTGCCTCTCATGTCAAGGTGCCTGTCTGCCTGCCCTGGCAACCCTGGGTGATGTGCCCCACTGGCTTGGTAATCCCGCTGCTGCTGTCTGTTGGTCCATGGGTGCTCTGCCCTGGCAAATCCAAATGTGCCCATGCAATCCTGCTGCGGATGCCTTCTGCTGCTGTAGTTTAGTTCGTTGCGTGGTCATTGACCATTGCATAATAAATACTAGGGGTGGGAAACCGGTAGAATCCGGTATCCGATAATGCCGGTACCGGGTGTACCGGCATTATCGGATTCGACCCGGTAATCCGGACTGGATACCGGATTCCAGGGTACCGGATTTTTTTTGCATTGCAGCCATTTAAAAATGGCTGCAATGTAAAAAAACTGCCCCAGCAAAAAAGTTTTTTTTTTAAAAAAACCTCCCCGAGTCCAGGCTGCGCAGGTGGAAGGGGGGACACCCCCCACCCACCCTGCCCAGCCTGGATTTTTGTTTTAAAAAAGACAAAGAAAAGACCCAGAGGCGAGGCGAGGCGAGCCCACCCCCCAGCACCAGTGGCCGCGGCGTCCCCGAAGCCGCTGGTAAG
>QEPC01009047.1:2336-12764 GCA_003113815.1 Sphenodon punctatus | reverse complement strand
ATATTCACTGTGATTTCCTGATTAGTGGCAATGGGGAAAACACAGAAAACACAAGTAAAATACACTATATCACACAAATAGACCCTGTACACAGTCCTAATGTAAAACATAAGGCAGGGATGGGAAATCCCTGACCAACTCCCCACATTTTTTCTGCCAGGCCTGTTAGACCCCATCCACCCTTAGACCATTCGTAGTGAGGCCAACTGCTTGGTCCTTGTATTCCCACTCCAGGGGCCCATGAATGAGAAAAGATTCACCACCCCGAAGAGTATAAAGGGTAGAATACCAAGAGAGCTTATGAAAACATCATACCAAAAAATATGTATCCAAACACTCAACATTAGCAGTAATATGAGGAAATAGAGCTTCCTAAATGTATTGAATGCATAACAGTTAGATGTGCTGATTTGTTGATACAAGAGTGTCTGGCATTGCTGTTATGGTTGGGTGCTGGAGTGTGGGCTTTGTGATGCTCTGCTATTGCTTTTTGCAGCATCTGTTGGAGTTCAGAGATGGAAATGATAAGACTTAGGAAGTGATGAAATGTGTTTTTGATGGCCTTGTAAAGGCCAGAGATGCAGATAGCTTTCTTCTGCACTGTTTTTGTCCTTGCCAAAACCAACTCTGGCAGGTGCCTGGCCTGATACAGTCTTAATTATCTCTCCCTATAAAGTCACATGTGTATACTAATAATATATTATGTCAGATATGTTTTAATATTGGCATTTTTTCAACAAGTCCATTGATGTGACCTAAAACTGTTAACCTATAGATCTTAGTGATTTGAATTACATTAGGCCTCAACCTGCAAAGTCCTCAAGTCTCTTAATTTACATTTAAACTAAAGTATCAATCCACTCTAGCCTGACCCAGAAAAACAACAAAGCACATGCTTAACTTTAAGATAATGGTAAGTTCATTGACAATGAGCTCATTCCCATGGCCTGAAGATCTCATGTGGAAGACCACACATGGAGCGAAGGATACACTTGTGGGAACTGTGTAGAAATCACATGAAAACCCCATACTCTTTTGATCCTGTGTCTGTGTATTTATTGTGCACAAAACCCTTGCATATGGTTCTTTTCTCCATGCCAAGTATGTAGCTCTCCTGCCACATGCTGTTTGGGATTACAGCTATTGATGTTACTATTCACGTTGTATACAGAGGTCATCTGGTCAGGCAAAAGCCATAAATTTCTTGTGCCTAGAGATGAAACAGTTAGTTAAATTATCTGCCCCCATAGAGCCAAAGTGTCACCATTGTTTGCTGTTCTACTGTTTACTGTTGACATTTCGGCATTTTTGCTGCCAACCCAAAAGCATTTGCCAATGCCATCAGTTTGCGAAAATTACCAGTATTTTATAACACTTTCCGATATTTATCTATCTTATTTTATTTATTTATCTTAACATTTATATGCCGGCCCCTTCTGCCTCAGGCATCTTGGGGCGGCTCACAACATTTTACAAACATTTTAAAACATTGAAATAAACAATAATAATTACAATTAAAAAAACCAATATAAAACCTCATCCCCCCTTACCCTAACCCACCCCACCCACCCCTTTCCCTCGGGAAAGATCTGGCAGAATAGCCAGGTCTTACATTGTCTGCGGAAAGAGGGGAGTCCGGCAGTCAAGCAAATCTCTGATGTGAGGGAGTTCCACAGCTGCGGTGCAGTCACAGAGAATGCCCTCCTCATAGTGAACACCCGGGAAACCCGGGAGACCTCAAGGAGGGTGCCCCCAGCTGACCACAGGGGTCATTCCAGGACCCGGAAGGTGAGGCGGTCCTGAAGATAGGTGGGGTCCAAGCCATTTAGAGATTTAAAGCTCAACACCAATACATTGAATTGGGCCCGGAAACCTACCAGCAGCCAGTGCAGAGAGTGACGCACTGGTGTAATATGCTCGCATCGGTCCATCCCCATCAAGAGATGGGCTGCCGCATTCTGCACCAGCTGCAGCTTCCGAACCAGCACAAAGGGTAGCTGTGACAAAGGTATTGTGACATTTCTGACAATTAACACATTTCCATCATTTTGTTAAAGTCTCCAGCTTTTGCAACAGTTTCCCCCTTTGCTTTTTGTCTGTTTCTGACAGTATTCTAAATACTGAAAGTATTTTTACAGTATTCTGACAAACATTGGAACAAGTGTCAGACTTGACTGGGGATGCTGCATCAAGAAAATGGCAACAAATGGGTGGTTTCCAATGGAATTGTCAAAATCTGCAACATTTCAAACCTACCTGTGATGCCCTCATTTTTTATTGCATTGAGTATTTGACAGGCTACTCAGTTACTGATTGGGTACCCAACTACCTGAAAAATTATTAGTTTCCAGTATTGATTTTTTTATTTTCAATTAACAATTGGTATATTGGGATGGAGGGAAAAATAAAACGGAAAACAAACAAATTGGCACCATAAGATGAAACATTGGGACCAGAAGTCAACATTCTGAGGCCAGAAGTCAACTTTCCAAGATCAGAAGTTGACTTTCTTGGATGGAAAATGAAAACCAGATGTCAACATTCTAGTACTTTGGGTACTAGAATCGGGTCGAAATCAGGTACTGAAAGTCAACATTCCCCGTACTTTGGGAATCAGGTCAAAATCAAGTTCCAAATTGTACCTGATGTTGTCAGGTCAGTTTGGGTACCAGAAATTTGATGGGTATACACATCTTTGTGGGTACTTGTTTGAACATTATTTGGGCTCTACGTATCTAAGAAAAAGACTGCCTTATTCCCTATGTTCCACTGTGATCCTTAAGGTCAGCCAGAGTGCTCTATTGCAAGTTCTGCACAAAGTTGCTCTGAGCCGTCTGGGAAGGGGGGGGGGCTAGAAACTGAAATACTTTTGCACAGCGGGAGACTGAGGATTTTTCTTGCCCTGAGCCTAGCCAGAGGATTTGCCTGGATGGCGAACATGGTATGGGACTTGTATATATGTTGGTGATGGGTTTTGCAGACTGTAAATAAAGAAACCATTGTTTGCACACAACCCCACACATCTGGATTCACTTCCTCTACAGATTCTGTGGGCACTTAGCCCCTGAAGGCCAGACTATGCTAAACTGAGTCTGAGTATTTTCTGGCGACATAAGAATATAAGAAAATATATATAATAAAGTTTTTATTGCTTAACCATGGCTATTGCAAACAACAAATAATAAAAAGATACCAATATCAACAGAGACGCCAAATCAGACGCCAAATGAAACATACATACGTAATATAAACTATATACAACTAAAAAAACACTATAATAAGCTAACTTCCAGCTCCCTTGTTAAAACCAAATCGATCAATTCTGCCTTAATTTTTAAATCCTGCTATGGCTGGCAGCGCAACCCCTATACATGCCTGACTCTCCAAAAAACTGTCTTAATATTATTGCCTGGTGCGCAAACTCCGCTACTTGCCTTGTTAAGATGGTATCCACTGGGCTCACGAGTTTTTGGAGCATTTTAAATTGAGGTATCTCTTGTAGCTCTATCAAATATTTAGCTCTTAAACCTTTGAAAAAGGGACAGAACAATAAAATATGCTCAACTGTGTCTGGCGTCCCCTATTCAGATAGAGCACACCGTCTTTGCTCATATGGAATTCCCTTATATCTACCTTCCAAATAAGTCGAAGGAAAAATATTACATCGCAGTCTCATAAAGAGAAATCTCCTGGAGGCATCCCCCCATCCAAACAGATAGCTTACACCGGGTTGAGTTGGGTGATAGGGCATAAAATCTGGATCCACTTTCTGATCATTCAGGAGGGCCCTATCTGATTGGAGCAATTGATCTCTCAATCTCCTGTGTACCATTTTTCTGAAAAAATCCAGGCCCACCTTCACAAAAACCCTACTAGAGAATCCAATTTTTTGAATCTCCCGCTCAACCCTATTAAGTCACGCATCCAATAGCCCAGCTTGGCGAAACATGCTTAATAATGAACCATCCCCCTCTGTTAGAGACATTATTTTTATCTAGTAATTTTCCACTTGCTGGAGACATACCATGCGAATCGGCAGGACCCCTAACTCCGACCTCAGTAAAACCTGAGGAGTACCTCTCAGGAGACCCAAAATGGAGACCAAAAATCCATTCTAGAGTTTCTCTAAATCATCCAGGAAATCCAGAGCCCAAACTGGCGCAGCATACAGGGCTTGATTTACAACCTTGGCCCTGTACTACCAGCTTCCCCCCCTGGCCAAAGTAAAATCTTAATATTGCCAGGGTAGACTTTTTGGCCTGTAATTTGAATGAATCATAATGGGGCCTCCAAGATAAAAGCAAGGAAAAGGTAACTCCCAAATACTTGAAAGAGGAAATTTATTCAATCACTTCCCATCTTATATTCCAGCGATGTATATCTGTTCTTTTGCGAGAACCTACAATCAAAATTTTCGTTTTGGAGTAGTTTATTTTTAGCAGCTCTTGTTTACAGTAATCACCAAAAAGGGCAAGCTGTTTCCTAAGGTCCACCTTAGTTTGTGATATTAACACAGTATCATCTGCGTACAGGAGTATTGGCAACCGATTTTTCCCCACCAAAGGGGCATGAGTGTCCATCAACTTCATGTGACTAACGACGTTATTCAAATAAAGGTTGAATAAAGCCGGAGCCAGCAGGCAACCCTGCCTAACCCCACTTTCAACTGGGATAACCTTGGTTAAAATCCCAGCACGCCCATGCCTTACTTGTAGTGAGTTCCCTGTATGTAGTTTTATCATTAGGTAAAGGAGTCTGAGGTGTATTGAAGAACTCCTTAACTTTAGCCATAGACGCTCTCTGTTCACTAGATCAAAAGCTTTTTCTAAATCAACAAAACAAAAATATAGCTTCCCTTGAACCGCTGCATATTTCTTAATCAAAGCAGCAATCATCAGAATATGGTCCGTTGTGGCCCTACCTTCACAGAACCCCACTTGTTATGGTTCTATTGCCCCTGACTCCTGCATCCAAGACTTAAGTCTGCTCAGAAAAAATTTAGAATATAATTTCGCAATGGTGCTGAGCAGACTAATTGGCCGATAGTTGCACGGGAGGGACATATCTCCTTTTTTAAAGATAGGTATTAAAATACTCTTTAACCAGGATTTAGGTATCTCACTGGTATCATTGATGGTCGAGAAAAGGGGAGCCAAAAGGGTAAGCTTACCCACCAATCTGGGTAAGCTTTAATTAGTTCTGCAGGTACTCTATCAGGGCCCGGGGCCTTACCCATCTTGAGTGATTCAATCAAGATCTTTACTTCCTCGGGTAGGACTGATGGCCATTTCTCAAACCTATTCCATACATCCAATTGCATTACCCTAGACACTGTAAATACACTTGTCTGGGGGAAAAATAATTTTTCTAAAGAAATTTTCCCACTCCTGGGGAGCAATAGCCTGAACACTGATTAAGCCCTCCTTCCATTGCATGCAGCGGATTAGTTTCCAAAATTTATTATTTTTATTCTCCATTACAGCTTGATGTAGATCCCGCCATAATGCCTTCTGGAAGGCCAATTTTTTCTTAACGAAGAGCTCCCTATAAACTTTACGTTGCAGCTGGAGAAGGATCCGAGTCGCAGCCAACGGGGCCTTCCTTAATTTCCTGATTAAATATCTAAGATGACCCCTCGCAGCCTTACACTCTTCATCAAACCAGGACACTGATTTTCCCCAACCATTCCCTGTACCCCTCAAAGGCGCTGTAGTAATAAATTCTGGCTCCAATAATTCCATCAGTTTGTCATACCATTCCAAGTTTCCCTGATACTGTCCCATCCCCTTTTCACAAAGGCTCATAATCTCTGGGGCCCAAATAAAATTTTCAAAGGACCCAATAAGGTCCCTGGTACCCCTAAGCTTAGTTAATAGATTGTTATATCTAGAAGGAGAGGCAACCATTCCCTCAACCTCTACTAGTGAACTTACTTCTAATACAATAGGGAGATGGCATGTGTCTGGTCTTAAGAGGACCTGAAGTGTAAGAACCCTTTTTAATGCTACTCGATCAATCAAAAAATAATCTATCAGGCTTGAGCAGTTATAAGAGTGGAAGGTAAAGTTTCCCTCCCTATCACCTTTTACCCTCCCAGTCACAATTACTAAATCTAATGCCTGGATGAATTCCTCCATGACCCTACTTCCAGGTCCAACCACAGTGTCCATGGGGTGCCGAGGGGGAAGTGGATCATTTCACCCAGACTCCTCCGGCAATACATTTACCAAACCTTCATCAGGGCTCCCCAGTCTGGTATTGAAATGTCCTGCCAAGAGTAACATAGCATTGGGGTAGTTACTCAATGCCTCCATTATCAAGCTTAGCATTTCCACCCATAATTCTTTGGCAAAATAAACAGACTTTATTGGGGGAACATAAACATTCCCTAAAAGAAGCTCTAAACCATCAGGAAATAAGCAAAATAGTAACATAAAATTGGACCTAAGCGTGGCCACAATCTTTGCCTTAGCCTTTAAGGCTTGTGCTAACATAATTGCGAGACCCCAACTTGGTTTTCCACAGCTATTAGCTGGCATAGCTGGTAAACAAAAACCATCAAATCCTGAAATACTAATACTTGGGGAACTATTCACTACCCAAGTCTCTTGAATAGCCAATGTCTTAAAGTCTGAATCTCTCAGGAAGTCTAGAAAATCCAAATCAATACATCGTGCTTTCCAGCCCACGATATTCCATGATAAGCATTTCCAAGAGGTTTTATTCTTGATCTTATTATTCTCACTCTCCCCATAAGGATTAGGGAGGAGGTCATCCGCTTCCCAACTACTAGGATCTGCTAGGACAACTTCCCCTGATCCTTAGCCTTTTTCCTACCTTTAAATGAAAAGATCCCCGGGAGAATTTGACCTCTTCCCATTTGTTCAGTAGTGCCTGCTGTTACTGTATCCTGCAAAACTAAATCTAATTCTTCCATCGGCAGTCCTGGACAGGCCAGTCCTGTCAGAGCAGAAGTCTGTAATGCAAATTAACTGATGCCAAAACTGGCAAATTCACTGAGTGCATGTTTTTACCATTACTTGCCTTCTTGGTCTTTGTGTCCCTACAGCAAAACATTTTCTGACTCCCCTTTCCTTCTAGCTTCTTTACCTTTTCCCCCTCAACCGGGGTTGAGGCTGCTGATGGATTACCTGCCCGGATGGTGGAAGAGGAACAATCTACACTCATAGGGCCTATAGGGGAGACTTTATTCATACCAGTCAACTCTTCTAGGTGGGATCTTTTACCACCCTTAGTTTTCCTTAATTCGCTACTAATGGAATCCAGTCGACTAATCAAGAAATCTAGGTCCAATAAGGGGTCAATTTGCCTTAGCGGGAGTCTAGCAGATTTACTGCTGACCCTTTGCCTTGGGGGTAACTGCAGTTTGTGAGTTCCTTCCCCTTTTATAACCTCACTGGTCTCCCTCTTCTTCACAGTTAACTGCCCTTCCATTTTTTGGCCCTTATCATTCTCACATCCTAATGGGATAGTGGTTGGCCCTGCACCCGAAACTATATAAGGGTCCTGGGAGCAAGGTAATTCCACTACCGGTTCTCCCAAAGTTGGCAACTTTCCCCCCTCATCTGTCATTAGAACCCTAGACACAAAGATATTCTTTTCTTTAAATGCCTCTCCCTTTTCCAAAATTTGCTCAACCAGCTGGGTCGACCTAAAAGTGACCTTAATTAGCCACTGTTTTTTGATGTTATGCACATGGTCAAGGGTCACTATATCTCAGCTAGTAACTGTATCTGCCAAAATCACCCTCAGGTGCTCCACAACATCATAGGGTGTATTCCAGAAGGGAAGCAGACCTGAGGGTAATGGCAGGATAGCCAAAACCAGACTGTTTGGCAAATAGGTTACTCTCATTTGTTTATCTCTGATCATGACATTCTCGGGGTCCTGCCTTTTAGGACCTTCTAGCTCCCTCCAAGGCAGATCCCCAGATCCTAATCTTGCCCCCGCTTGAAGCCCAGTAAATGGAGCCAATCCTGCCTGGGGATTACATGAAACTACCCCCACCTCCATCTTATTAATAAGTTGTTTCATTTGGGCAAACATACACTTTAAGTTGTGGGCAGTTGTCAGTGCCAAATATGCTAGCAGTTCAATTTGGGAAGCATCCTTTTCCTCCTTGCGAATCAAAATTAAAGAAGATTACATGGCCCCTTCAGATAAGCCACAGGAATCAATATTTGTTACTTCCCAACTATAATCATTACTTTGTTGGGAGCTTACCGGGGCTATCACTCTATTGGACTTTGTACCCGGCGGAGAACAGGCCTCCCTAGGAGCCCCATTAGGGGAACCAAATAGGGGAGCAATTTTCCTATATTTAGACACTTTTGCAGTCGGAAGAGCGGAGCTTAGCCCCTCCTTCCTTAAACGCTTAAGATTAGGCATTTGCACAACAACCAAACTTATACTACAACCAGAATACAAAGGAGGAACCCTATCCCCAAGAGTACCTGAGCTCCTGCTCTGGGGTGCACCAAAGGGTGCGCAAAATGGCACGCCCTTGTGCGCGCAGCCCTTCGGCACACAACCTAAGTGCACACCTACGGCGCTGCTGTAGGCTAACTGTCCTTTTCTTTATTCACAGGTCGCAGTTCCGCCCCCAGCTCCGGTCCCAGGAACGAGCGGCAGGTGAGTTTGCAGGCTCAGGGGATTCTGGCTCTCCACTCCTCCTATAAGAAAATAAGTACTTTTATACTGGGTCAGACCAACAGTCCATCAAGTCCAGCATCCTGTCTCCAACAGTGGCCAATCTCTGTCTCTTGAGAGAAGTACACAACAGGTTACACTTAAAAATCAATTTGGAGCTCTTCTCTAACTTGGACATTCAGCCACAGATCCTATCAGGAGAATAATAACTGTTGATAAAATATTCAATATTTGTTTAATCTCTAACTGAGATATTCCATTTTGTAGCCATGAAAAATAGGCCAAAAAAGGCCCCTGAATTTTTCCGGAGGCAGATAAGTCTCTGTTTAGTTATTATAGAACATTATTGGAGAACAGGGTTCAGAGTTTCTTGTGCTATTTCTCCAGTAGTGTCTCTTAGCTTTGTTTACATACCACTTGGCAGAATGCCCAGGAAAGGACATTCTAAGACAAAACCATGTTTGTTAGTTTTCTTTGTTAAAATTCTGTCAATGCTTTTAATGTAAGCCCTTTTTGAATTATTTGCTTATCATTGTATATTGGTAAGCTTAAGAAGGAGGGGTACTTTGACCCCAAGCAGTGGGTGTTTTATTTGTTTGGTGGGCACTGGTCTGGAGATTTTGTGTCTAGAAGGGGTAGAGAGTTTGTCACAGCCTTTAAAACAGGTGACATGCCAGTGCTTTTAGCATACCTGCCACTGTGAGCAGGAGGGGATGGGGTAGAAGAAGAGTAAATAAATAAATTGTGGGGATGATCCAGTGGTCCGCGTGCACTAACCACAGGCACAATTCTGAGGCTGGAGCACATGTGCTCGAGTGCATGCACCTGATATGTGTGCAGCACGGCCACACTGGGCACAGGCACGGCATCTGCTCCTTTCCCTGGGCTGAAGGGCGTGTGGGCTCAGAGGTTGCATTGGCCTGGGTTGCACAGCTGCCTTGCACAACTGTGCTGTGTGCCCAGTGCACATTCGCACCTAGGTGTGTGTATTTGGGCCTTGCAGTGCGCATACAGGTCAGCACATGTAGGGTGCTGGATCATCCCCTTTTTTTGCTTTCAGCAACCTGGGTTAACTGGGCTAACTGAGAAACATGATGGAAACAACTTGTTAGGTTTGTTAGGTTTGTTGCCCAGAAAGTGCCCAGCTGGGAAGGGAATCCTTATGAGGCCTACTTCAGCATTTACAGCACAAGTCTGAGATTTGTTTTTCCATTCTAACTTGTGGCCACTTATTTAATAGGTTGTTGAAGCATCTGTCATGAAATATGGATAGATTTAGATTTTCCTGTCCAGAATGAGTAGTATCCACTGTCCTTTTGATCTCACTCAATGACCTGTTACATCCTTTAGCAGTAAAATGCTGCACTTCCCTAGAATATTAACTTGTTTTGACTTTACTGTGGTGAATGTGTAGAAATTAGCAGTATATATTACAACATTGGGTATTTTCAGACATTACAGACTTTTCACCCACCACACCTAAACCCACCCTGGGGTGATAGCCCACACCCCAGGGTGGCATAAGAATCACCACTGAAAAAAAAATCAGGTGGCAGCCAGGGCTGGGGAGGAGGTGGTGAGATGGTGGGGGTATTCATCCTCATGGCCCTGCCCCCCGCACTACTCAGTGTGGTGCCACCTCCTCCATGCCAGGTGGGTGCAGAGGCCTATCAGGCCTCTGTGCCTGCTAAGAACCGCTCCAGTCATGGACCAAGGTTAATTGGAGTCATGTTTGATGGCCCATTTTACCATGGTCCA
>QEPC01009046.1:3598166-3661925 GCA_003113815.1 Sphenodon punctatus | reverse complement strand
TAAATGGTCAGTTTTCACAATGGAGAGATGTAAAAAGTGGTGTGCCCCAAGGATCTGTATTGGGACCGGTGCTGTTTAATGTATTAATTAATGATCTGAAAAGAGGCATTAAGAGTGAAGTGATCAAATTTGCAGATAACACCGAGCAGACTGTGAGGAACTGCAACAGGATCTTATGAGACTGGGTGCCTGGGCATCTAAATGGCAGATGAGATTTAAAGTGGACAAGTGCAAATAGCCCAAACTGTGAGTACACAATGCTGGGTACTAAGCTAGGAGTTACCACTCAGGAAAAGGATCTGGGAGTGATTGTGGACAATACACTGAAATCCTCAGTGCAGTAGCAGTCAAAAAACCAAACAGACTGTTAGGAGTTATTTGCAAAGGGATAGAGAATAAAACTGAGGATGTCATAATGCCTCTATACAAACTGATGGTGCGACCGCACCTAGAATATTGTGTGCAGTTCTGGTTGCCCCATCTCAAAAAAGACATAGTTGAACTAGAAAAGGTACAGAGGAGGGCAATGAGAATGATAAAGGGTATGGAACGGCTTCCGTACAAAGAGAGGCTTGACAAGCTGGGTCTCTTCAGCTTAGAGAAGAGAAGACTCAGAGGAGATACAATAGAGGTTTATAAAATCTTAAGTGGTGTGGAATGAGTAGATAGGGAACGGTTATTTACCCTCTCAAATAGTACTAGAACTAGGGGACACTCCATGAAACTAGCTGCTGGCAGATTTAAAACAAATAAAAGGAAGTACGCATAATTAACTTATGGAATTTGTTGCCAGCGGATGTTATCAAGGCATAGCTGGGTTTAAAAAAGGACTGGATAAGTTCTTGGAGAGTAGGTCCATTAATGGCTATTGACCAAGTAGCTTATGGGATGAACTTCTTACTGTCGGGAGCTGCGAGTGAACAACGGAGAATGGATTGCTCATTGTGACTGTTGGTTCTTCTCCCATGCGATGGAGATTGGCCACTTTTGGAGGACAGGATGCTGGGCTCGATGGACCATTGTCTGACTTAGTATGGCACTACTTATGTTCTTATGTAAAGAGGCCCATCAGTCATAGAAAAAACTTGACCTTTCTGGTTGGCTGTCTTCTGATGAGGGCCGGCATCTTGTTGATGGTAAGGAACCGTTCCTTGAGAGAGAGCGGTATCCAAAATTGCCCCGATGAAGGGAAGGGCTCGGGTTGGCACCAGTTGAGACTTGTAATTGATAAGGAGGCCTACATCCTGGATTAATGCTATTTTGATGTCGACATGATGACACAATGTCTAGAGACACTGTTGTGATCAGCAAGTCATCTAAAAATGGGTAGAGGGTAACTCCTCTCGGCCTCAGTTCTGCTATGACAGGAGACACACGCTTGGTGAAAACCCTCAGGGCAGTTGAGAGGCCAAGGGGAAGAACAGGGAATTGGGGCTCTTACCTGTGAGTCCCGATTCTGCTCAGGCTGGGCCAGTCCATCTTGTGGGTGACACTGCGCCTTGGCCAGCAGGAGGCAGGAGTTGAAAAAACTGAACTGCGCATGCATGGGGTCACCCCCTACGCAATTCAGTTGTAGTACAGTCGACAAATCTGCAATGCACTCAAGAGAGGATTAATAGGACCCAACAGGTCAGCTGCACTGATAGTTTCTTGGTCCCCACTGTCGGGAGGGCCGATGGACTGGCCCAGCCCAAGCAGAATAGGGACTCACAGGCAGGGCCGGCCCCAGGGTTTGTGAGGCCATGTGCCAAGTCTTGGTGTGGGGCCTAATTTGCCTAATTAGACCCAGCCTAATTATTCAAATGTATACATTTACATAAAACTTACTCCCTCTGGACAGGAAGGATTCCCATTCTCCACCTCTCCGAGCAACCATGGAGAAGCATGGCCTCCTAATGCTTCCCCCCCTCCCCAGCCGAGTGTCTACCACCACTCCCCAGGAGTGGTTCCACTGCAGGGGCAGCCAAGCGGGCAGTGACACAGGCACAGAGAGACTGACTGCGTCCACTGCCTTACTGGAGGAGGGGCCAGGGGGTGAGCTTAGCCAGTCTGGCCTCCAGGGCCTGTTGCTTCTTGCTGCCAGTGCCGCCTGTGCCTTGTGCACGCATGCGGTGTGACCAGTCCAGAGGTGCTGCTATCACACACACAAGACACCCAAAATGCAGCTAGCTTATTAAGCGCATTATGCCATGAAAAGAGACATATAACCAGTTCAGTTGTGCCCCCATAATCAGTTCATGCTGCCCCCACCCCATAACCAGTTCATTTCTGCCCCCGCCCCCATATAATCTATTCACGCTGCCCCCACCCATAACCATTTAATTTGTGCCCACGGGGCAGCGTGAATTGATTATATGGGGGTGCAAATGAACTGGTTATGGGGTGCGGGTTTAAAGACAGTATTCCTGTTAGCAATAACTTCATTAAGAAGAGTTAGTGAAATAGCAGCCATAATAATCTCAGAACCATATTTGCAGATTTATTTTCCAAGACAGAATAGATATTGCTTTACATCCTAAATTCCTACCTAAGATAGTATAAGTAAGACAGTTGTGAGAATGTGGCCCTTTTTACACGGGCCTCTCCCAGCCATGAACACACAGATTTCTGTGTGTTCATGGGTGGGGGAACCCCATGTGAATGACATGGTGCAAGTACCCATGGTGAGTGGGGGTGCGTGCGCACTCGCCTAACACACATCCCCACTCACACACACACACACACACACACACACACACACACACACTCATCCCCATGCACGGAGCAACTGGGGGAAACGGTGGTTACTATGTGGGTGTGGATGAGTGGTGGGTGAGTGGGGATGTGTCTGCAGCCGTGTGCATGACCCACCCATGCACTGGCACGCCCATGGACTCCCCACCCGGCGGAGCCATGTAAAAATATCATGTGAGGAGCCACTCGAAGAAGAACAGAAGGTTGCTACCTTGTAAACAAGGTTCTTTGAGATGGCTCCAACATTCTCACAAATACCCAGCCACGCATGGAATTCTTTTCTTATATTTCTAGAAAGGGTTGAAAGGAACTGTCATTCAGAGGGGGTTCTTTTTATACTAGAGGAGCTCGAGACTATCATGTGGTCTATTATTTGAATAGGGTGAGCGTGCACAACCCAGTTGTTAGAATGTTGGGAGCCATCTCAAAGAACCTTCTTTACAAGACAGCAACCTTCTGATCAGTGGGGAGGAGCTGTTTGTAAACAAACAGCCTTATCTCCCAGCCCGATCTCCCGCTGCTGCTGTGCTACTAGGAGGCAGAGGCAGGTGAGGGATGGGGTCTGGAGTCAGGGAGGGGAGGGGAGGAAGAATCACTTACTGGGGGAGAAGATGGCTGCAGCCTGCTGCCCAGCCAGGCAAGTGCGGGGCCCCAGCTGGCTGTGGGGCCATGTGCGGCCGCACATAAGGCACATGCCTGGGGCTGGCCCTGCTCACAGGTAAGAGCCCCAATTCCGTTCCGCTCTGGGCTGCTGGCCAGTCCATCTTGTGGGATGTACCCAAGCAGTACTGGAAGATGACGGAGGGAAGACAGTGGCGTTAAGGTAGAACCGCCTGGAGGACATGCCTGCCGAATGCAGCCTCCGCTGACTGGAAGGGGTTTAATTTGTAGTGCCTGGTGAAGGTGTGGAGGGAGGCCCAGGTAGCCGCCCTGCACACCTCATTGTAAGAGGCTCTGGCTGCGAGGGCTGCTGAGGTGCCTGCTCCCAGTGTGAAATGTGGCCAGATCTTCTGTGGTGGAACCTTCCCTTTGGCTTTGTATGCCTCGGTGATGCAAGCCACCACCCATCGGGATATAACGGCCTTGGGGGCCTTAGAACCTTTAAGTCCAGGCCTAATGTTGACAAACAGGGATGAGGCTGAGTGAAAGGAGGATGTGCGTTTGATGTAAATTTGCAGAGCCCGTCTGACGTTGAGGCAGTGCCAGTCTCTTTCTCTGGGATGTGATGGGTTGCGGCAAAAGGACAGCAAGATGATTTCCTGGGTCCTATGGAACAGGGAATTAACCTTCGGAATGAAGGACTGGTCTAAGTGAAGGATTACTGAGTTGTGATTGAAGCGGCAGAAATTTGTCTCTATTGAAAGATCGCCGAGCTCGGACATTCGCCTGGCAGAGGTGATTGTGACTAGGAAAGCCACCTTGATTGACAGGAAGAATAGGAACACCTTCCTGAGGGGTTCAAAGGGATGAGCATGGAGAGCCCCTAGGACCAGGTTCAGGCTCCAGGATGGAAACCTGTAGACTACGGGAGGGGAGGAGCCTTGGCTCCAGTTAGAAACCTTCTGATGAGGGGATGGTCAGCTACCTTGAGGCCCTTGGTGGGCAGAAAAACAGAGTCCAGAGTGGCCACCTGTCTCGAGAGAGTATTGGATTTTAGGCCGGTGTTGAGTCCCTCTTATAGGAACTCGAGGATCTGAGGAATGTGAACCCGTTCGGGGTCCAGGGACCTCCTCTGGCACCACCCTCTGAAGGCCCTCCACGTAGACTGGTATATCCTACAGGGGGAAGGCCTTCTCGAGGCAAGTAAGGCGTTCATAAGGGGCTCGGAGAAGCCGAGCCTCTCTAGAGCTGAGTGCTCAATTTCCAGGCAGCTAGCCTCAGGTGGTCCAAACCCTTGAAGAGGAAGGGGCCTGGTGGAGAAGGTGTGGAACTTGTGGGAGGAACAGGGGAGAGGAGACTGCCAGCTCGATTATGTCCGAAAACCAAGGTCTCCTTGGCCAGAACGGAGCTATGAGAATGGCTCTCTCCGACCGGGCCTTCGCCAGGGTTCGGCCGATTAGGGGAAACGGGGGAAAGGCGTACAGGAGTCCTAGCGGCCAGGGGGAGATGAGGGCATCTATGCCCTGGGATCCGTGGGCTCGCATTTGGAAGCAGAACAGGGGGGCTTTTGCATTGTGAGGCGATGCAAAGAGGTCCCACTGTAGGTTCCCGAGGGTTGATCTGATGAGTTGGAAGGCCTCTGAGCACAGGGACCACCCTCTCGGGTCCAGACGTTGTATGCTGAGCCAGTCCACCTCTGTGTTATCCTCCCCTCTGATGTGAAAGAGTGTGAGCGACAGGAGGTCTTGGGAGGATTGGCACGTGGAGGTATGCTTCCTTCCGATCCAGGGACGCAAGCCAGTCCCCTTTGCAAACTGCTTGGCAGATGGTTTTCAGGGTCTCCATCCAGAATCTCCTCTTCCTCACTCGCCGGTTGAGGTGCTTGAGATCGAGGATGGCCCTCCACTCGCCGGACTTCTTTGGGATGAGAAAGAGGATGGAGTATAGACCCAGCCCATGCTGGGCTGGAGGAACTGGCTCGATGGCTCCTATGGTGTGCAATCGATGGATCTCGTCCAGCATGGCCTGGTGCTTCTGTGACCTGGAAGATACGGGGGAGGGGAGGAATCTGTTTGTGTGAGGAGAGGAGAGCTCAATCAAGTAGCCCCGAGCAATGCTCTCCCTTACCCACGCATCGGAGACTGAAGCTTCCCAGACTGGAGAGAAAACCTGGAGCCGGCCTCTGATGCGTGAGGAGTGGTCAGTCTTGCTTTCTTTTGGGGGGGGGGACCCCCAGAGGGTCTATGGTGAGAGGGAGGCTTGTATTTCTTCTTTCCTTGCCAGCTGGACTTGTTTCTGGGCTGTCTGGGGAAGAGGACTCATGTCGGACTCCTTCGAAGAGCGGCTGAGTCTCTGGTGAAGCAGCTGGGGCGAAATGAACTCTTCTTGTTGACCACCTGCTGCACGGTAGTGAGCTTGGTTTTGTCATTGGCATTGACCAAGACCTTGTCCAGACAGGTGCCAAAGAGTTTGTGTCTCTGGTACGGACCGTCGATCAACAGGTTTTTGGCTGTAGGGTCCCTGTTCCAGGACCTCAGCCAAAGACGTCTGCGAACGGTGACACTTGAAGCCGCTGTCCTTGAGGCGACCGCCAGGGTATCTGTAGAAACGTTCGCAATGAACAAGATTTCCAGCATTATGAGTGAAGTGAGAGCCTTTGCTTTCCTCTCGGAGACATCCAGGCTCTGCACCTCCTGGAACCAGGATATTAGGGCCCTGGAGATGTAGGTGGTCGTGGTCATTATTCTCATGTACAGAAATGCAGCTTCAAAGCCCTTTCGCAGGACCCTGTCTATGGCCTTATCAGTAGGGTCCTTGGGGTAGCAGTCCCCCCTCAGTAGGGAAGAGGGTCTGCTGGGCGAGGGAAGTTGCAGCTTCGTCCACCTTGAGTTGATGGAAAAGGACCCCTCTACGCTGAGTGAATGCATACAGTGGCTCTTGAGATCTAGGCAGCCTGAATGAGCAGGTGGGTTGCTTCCACTCATTCAAAATGAGCCTCTCAAATGCCTTTTCTAGGGGCAGGCCTTTGTCCGGCTTATGTACCCTGGGGATGTGAACTCTGATGTCCTGATCATCCTCTAATTCTGAAGACTGGGGCTTGTGAGCCTTTTCTTTAAGCTGAAGGATGCAGGCTATGTGTAGTCCCTGTACTGGGCGGAGAATTCCCTCCAGTGGTCAGTGGCGGTGGCAACCTGGGTCCCCTGCTCCTCCAACTGGGAGGGTTCCCCCTCTGAAGGAGTCTCCCAGCTCCCCTTTCTCCTCTGAGGAGGAACTGTGCAGGAAGTCATCGCGAGCCATAGAGGGGCTGCGGGAAGGGGAGTGTGCTCTGGAAGGAGAGTCCTGAGCGGAGAAGGGGAGATCCTCCTCCAAGACCTCTGGGGAGTCAAGGAGACGGGCCATCCTGGACTTTGCCGGGGCCTTTGAACCCCTGGCTAGGTCCCACTTCCTGTACGGGACCCTATGTGAGCCCCTGGGTCGTTTCCTGGACTGGTGAATTAGAGGAGCCTCGAACCTATCCAGGTGGGCAATAATTCTGTGCAGGGTGTCTGTCATGTCTGGGGGCAAGAAACCCTGATCCGGGGGTGGAAAGCGGCTGGGAGCGGGGCAGCGGGGGCAGCTTCACCCTCCCTGGTGAGAACTGGAGGGGCAGAATCCCCCTGGTCTTGCCCCCTTGCCATCCCCCTGCTCTGCTGGGGAGACCACCTTTCTCACCCTACCTGGGACCCAGTCGCGGGTCGTAGACTCCCTCCAGAGGGACCTTGGGACCGGATGCAGTGGGAGCTGAACTGGGTGGATCAAGGAGGACGCGATCCCTGGCGCGGGCTGGCGAGGCCTCCACAGTACTCGGTGCAGTACCCTTGCTGGCTGTTCCAGTTGCCACGAGGAGGGGGGGCAGCTCTTGATCTTGGCGGCGGATGAAGATGGAGCTGGCGGCAGATGCTGGCCATGGCGGCGCACGTGCGTGGGCTGCTCCGGAACATGGGACGGGCCGCCAGCCTGCAATCGATGTTGCTGGGGTGTGCTGTGGGCTCCATGGCTCCCACGTGGAGTCCTCTCCTGGTGCGGAGGTCCCTTCAACTCCGCCCCGGGAGCTAGCCTTTGCTGTCGCTCAAGCCTCAGGGACCTGGGAGAGTCGCAGGTCCCGGGCCGAGAGGGGGAGAGTCCAGGAGCCTAGAGCAGGTGCAGGTTCCTGGTCCGACCAGCCACCACGCGGCCTGGTTCCTTGAAGGCGTGGGCTGTCGGTGTTGCCGGATCCCTGGTTGTCGTATTTTATTTTATTTTCAATGGCTCCTCCAGAGCCGGGCGAAACTGCTCCTGCTCGCATGGAGGCAGGAACGAAACTGAATTGCGTAGGGGGTGACCCCGTGCATATGCAGTTGTTTTTTCAAATCCTGCCTCCTGCTGGCCAAGGTGCAGTGTCTAGGGATGGGTGAACAGAACATTGTTCAGATGTTCAGTCGTTCAGCTTGAAATCCGAGTTTATGTTCGATGGTTCGGTTCAGCCGAGTTCAGTTTGGCCGAACTTGGTCGAACATTCAAAAATAGCGAAACCAAACTGAAACCTAATTTTCAGCCCTGGAAAGACATTTTTCCTGCCTCCGAACGCATCCGAACTCATCCGAACACGACTGAACTGTTCAGTCATTTGAGAGTTCGGTTCGGACGTCCGAACAGACCGAGTTTGCTCCGAACATCCGAACCGCGTTCACCCATCCCTAGCAGCATCACCCACAAGATGGACTGGCCAGCAGCCCAGAGCAGAACACAGTACTGATAACCTCTTCCGTATGCAAGGAAACGAAGGTACTTTCAATGCAATTGCCTCATACTTATATGAAAATAAGCATCTTTAAGGTTCAAGTGCCATAAGCCAAAGGTTACGTTGTAGGGCAGGTAGCATGGTAGATACGGAGGGTGAGCCTCCTGACAAATTTATTGAAGTGCCTCAAGTCCAGGATGGGCTGTGTTGCCCCATCTTTTTCGTCAGTGAGGAAGAAGTGGGAGTAAAACCCCCTGTGGGGAATACTGTACTGAACCTGAGGGAGGCTGGAGAGGCAGCCTGGGGACTCAGTTGTTTACTATAAACAAAAGCACACGGTGCCCATGCAGGTAGGCCCGATGGAGTCTCCAAACCTGACTTGGAGTTCAGAGGGGCCACTCTGAGTACGCTCAGGGGGGTGGCCAGATGTCTGGGCTGGGTGGTGTTGATTGTACTTAAATACTCTGGGCTTGAGAGATCGGGGTCGGACCCTGGGATTAAGGAAGCTAGAAGCTGCAGGAGGGAGCAGCTGAGTGCGGGGACCTGAGCTGGGAACTTGGAGCTGCAGCTTGGGGAGAGCTGGCTCGACGGGGCCTGGACCCCTCTTTCCAGGCTACATGGGGAGCATTGCGAAGGAGGAATCACTGAACAGAACGTGAGACTGTTGCCCTTTGGCTGTAAACTTAACCGATACTGTCCGTGTGCTGCATTGTGCCTAACCTCCCCACTAACCCTGCTGTTAGTAAAGTGTTGTGTTAGAGCAGACTCCTGTGTTAGTCTGGTCATTGCTCCAGGTAGGTACCTCCAGGGGAGAGGGAATCGCTGTTTCAGCCTTCGCCTGCCTCCCCAGGGCAGCGGATTTCCCCACGCAGCCTTAACCCTCAGGGGCTTGCCCAACAGGTGATCACTGGCTGGCTGGTTGCTGGACAGGCACGGGCCTGGGCACCAGGACACAGGGGGCCAAGGGCCAGTGAGGCAAGTGGGGGTTCATGATACCCCCATCTTGACTTATCTAGTGATACTTCCTCCAACGGCACCCTTGTCTAACAAGGAGGCAATCTCCTCCTGGAGTTCTGTCTTGTGAGATGAGTTCCTAAAGAGGAATGGGGGGTGGAGGGGGGAGAGAAATCAAATTGTATTTCATAGTGCATCTTGATTACCTCAACGACGCATCTGTCAGAGGTAAGTGAAGCCCAGGCTGGATAAAATGGGCAATTTCTGTTCTTGAAAGGGGCCATACGCAACTGGTGACTGCTGAACTTGGGGGATGGGGGCACAATTTACATACTCCCACCCTAATTTGCATACTTACCCCTAAATTGCATAAATTATGTGGATGTAAAATCAAACACCCCTCCAAAGCAACCATGCAGAGTACACAGGGGCAACCACATGACAGGGCAAAGCTGCCCCCCCCCTCCCAAAAATACAGATGCAGGGGAACACAACCTAAACCACATAGCAGGGCAAAGCTCACACCCCTTCCCCAGCCAAACAAACATGCAGAGTATGCAGGGGCAAACCAACCCCCAGACTCCAGCACACCCACAGGGAAAGGCAGGCCTGTGCTGCAGCCACTGCCTCCAATCCAGTGTCACCACCCTGGGTTCCAGGATCCCCTGCCCCTGCAATCCAGCCCCGTTCACCTCATCTCTACTCCTGCTACAGGCTCTCGCTGCCACCTGCAACCCACCGCTGGAGCAACTGTTGCTGCTGTGGATCCCTCCGAGCCAGCTGGCCAGCGCGGCATTGGCCCCAGCAACAGCATGCACAGCAGGTAGGAGTCCCAGCTGTGGCCCCACGCTGCTTGAACCCAGTACACCTGCTCCCACTTGGGGGCCGAGGAGTCACTTTTGGAGCAGCTCCAGTGGGTCAAGTGAGAGCAGGGCTAGGCAAAGGCTGCCCCGCACACAGCACGCCAGCAACAGCACAGCCCCCGCATCCAGGCCAACCCAGCAGGGGCAGCAGCCCAGTCCCCAGCAAATCGGCCACTGCTGGCTCCACCTGCTGGCGCAACCCAATGCCTCCACTCAGCCCCATGCTTCTTAAAAACTGGGGTTACAGAATACAACTTGCATTTCCCCAATAACTGAGGCTATAATGTCTGGCAGAAGTTTCCCCAGGTTATCTCCAAACTAAGTATTTATGAAACAAGATTTACTTTAATGCTGCAACACAAATATATTCCATTGCCAATAATTTTGACTAAAGGCAACTTGCAGTCATAGATCTTGAATTATTTTCATTAGTTTAGTTTTGAATTTCAACTTCCAGTTAAAGGATACAATAAAAGCAATTTATGACAAAGTGGCCTTATAGAATCTTTTTACGTATCTGCATTCAAAGATGTTATGATTCTTGGTAAAATATATATCCACTAGAGTAAATTTCACTGTTTTGTAGATAACAAACTGTTCTTCTTGCCTCATTTGGGATGGTAACAGCATCACTCCCATGAACTGCTCTGAGGACAGCTTTTACACACACACACGCACTCACTCTCTCTCTCTGACTACACAGAATAGGGTATACCAGTGGGATAAGACAGGTATGGCCACAGGAAAAGGGCAGAGCGGCAGCCCATGAGAATGCTTTGATATTTGAAAAAACATATTGAAAAGAGTCTTGACGTATATATACATTTAAAATGGAAGATTTAATAGTAGATAGGAGAATTGGGTCCCTTATCTTGGGAATTCCCTTTCTATGTCCCTCAAGGGAGGTCATTCGGACGAAGGGAGCGATCTCCTCTCTGGCCACTAGGAGGCAGCAAAGCACTTTGCTGGGCATGCGTGGGGAGAGCGCTCCCCCACCTTCTCAGGAGTAAACAGCCGAGGAATGAACTTCCCAACTGCAAAACTGAACACATATTGACAGCTTCCCCCCTTGGGGGTAAATAAATTACCCTTGAACGAAGAACAAAGAACAATGCCCAGGTAAAAAAAACCAGGTGGGCCGAATGACCTCCCCCAAGGGACATAGAAAGGGAATTCCCAAGGTAAGGGACACAATTCTCCTTTCTATGCCCTCTCATCTAGTCATTCAGACGAAGGGAGGTACCAAAGTAGTAAGAATTATGGGGAGGGACCTGGGTGCTTACTGGGGACCCAACACCCCCTGGAGCACCCGCCTCCCATAGGCGGCTTCTGCCGATTCAAAACAGTCAATTTTATAGAGCCTGGTAAAAGAGTGGATGCTCTTCCACGTGGCCGCTCTGCAAATATCCAAAATAGGGGCTCTGGCACTAAAGGCCCAATTAGTGGAGGCTGCTCGGGTAGAGTGAGCCAGAGTCCTAGCCGGGGGAACCAGATCTAGGGCCCTGTAGGCCTCCACCACACAAGCCGAAATCCATTTAGCAATCACCACCTTAGAGGCTTTATTATCCCTAGAGTGGGAGTGGTAGCTAACTGATAGGAATGATGTCTTCCTGAAGGGCTGAGTGTGCTCGATGTAAATTTTCAGGGTGCGACAGACATCAAGAGTGTGCCACAGCCGCTCTAAAGCATGTTGGGGTTTGGGGCAGAAGGAGGGGAGAACCATCTCCTGAGACAGGTAAAAAAGGGAGGAGACTTTGGGGAGGAAGGTTGGGTCTAGTCTAAGGAGGACTGACTCTTTCCTAAAAATACAGAAAGCAGGGTCCATGGAAAGGGCCCTGATTTCGGAGATCCTTCACGCTGAAGTGACGGCGATGAGGAAGGCCATCTTGATAGACAGAAAGTACAGAGAGACCTGGTGTAATGGCTCGAAGGGGGGCCCCATGAGGGCTTTAAGGACCAAGCTGAGGTTCCAGTTGGGGAACCGGTGGACAACAGGAGGTGCCAAACACCGGGCAGCTCTGATAAACTGCCTGGTATGAGGGTGAGAGGCAAATCGGTGGCCTGTGGATGCTGCCAGCGTACTAAGGCTGACAATTGCCTGGAAAGAGTATTGGGGCAAACCCCATTCTCTAGCCCTTCCTGTAGGTATTGCAGGATCTGAGAAATGGAGGGGGAACGAGGTGGGATGTGGTGGGAATGGCACCAGCGGACAAAGTGAGTCCAGGTGGACTGGTAGATTCGCCTGGTGGACTTTCGCCTGGAGGCTAGTAGAGTCTGAACTACGGGTGCAGAGTATCCGAGGCTTAAGAGAGCGGAGGACTCAACAGCCAGGCAGTCAGCTTCAGGAAGTCAGGCCGGTTGTAGCGAAGAGGGCCCTGCGTGAGAAAGTCCGGGGTTACTGGGAGGGGCAGCTGGTTCCCTCGAGACAGGTTGATGAGGTCGGGAAACCAAGGTCTGTGGGGCCAGGGGCAGCGCAATCAGGATGACCCGGGCCTGGAGTTGTTTGGCTCTGTTGACTGTTCACCCTAAGAGAGGAAAGGGCGGGAACGCATAGAGAAGGCCCCGAGGCCAGGGGTGGCTGAGGGAGTCGTGAGCCTCTGCACTGGGGTGAGGGCTCCTGGTGAAGAATCTCGGAGTCTTGTTGCTGGGGGAGGCAAACAGGTCCAGTCTCGGTTGCCCGAAGGTGGAGATGAGGCTGAACGCCTGGGGGGAGAGGGTCCATTCCCCTGGGTCGATCTTCTGCCTGCTCAGCCAGTCCGCCTCTACGTTCTCCTGCCCTTGATATGTCGAGCCATGAGGGAGAGCCGGTTGGCTTCCGCCCACCTGAGCAGAAGGCTGGCTTCTCTGTGAAGGGATGGAGACCTTGAGCCCCCCCCCCCCGGTTGTTGACGTAAGCCTGGGCAGAGGTGTTGTCCGTAAAAACTAGAACGTGCTGATTCTGCAGGTGCGGGGAGAACTGGATCAGGGCGAGACGGATTGCTCTGAGCTCCAGCCATTTGATGCTGTGAACTAGCTTGCGTGCCATCCAGGAACCTTGTGCTGTGTGGGAGGACAGGTGTGCTCCCCATCCGACCAGGCTGGCATCTGTGGTCAGGATCACCCTCTCGGGGTCCAAGAGGAGAACTTCCTTGGTGAATCTGTGAGGGTGTTCCCACCAAGGTAGTGATTGTAGAGTGGGGAGGCTGAGAGGGATGGAGACAGGCAAGCTGCTGATGATAGCGGATTGCCAAGGTCTGAGGAGGGCCTGAAGGGGGCGCGAGTGGAAATGGGCCCAGCGGAGATGGCAGATGCAGGAGACCATCAGCCCCAAGAGAGATGCCAAGGTGTGGAGGGGTACTCGTGGACGTTGCCGAGCTGCTGCGATGAAGTTCCGGAGTTTGACCTGGCGCTGGGGAGGGATGAATATGCTGTCTTGGAGGGTGTCGAACACTACCCCAAGATGCTCCAGGCATTGTGTCAGGCAAAGGTGACTTTTGTCCACATTTATTACAAAACCATGGGTCTCGAGGTAAGTCCCGGTGCGAGCTAGGTGAGCCTGTGCGACCAGGCGAGACGGAGCTTTGACGAGGGGGTCATCTAGGTATGGGTAGACGGCTATCCCTTCCAGCCTGAGGTTCGCTATGAGCGGTACGAGAAGCTTGGTGAAAGTGCACCGTGCTGACCCCAAGCCGAAGGGGAGGGCTCGGTATTGCCAGTGCTGGTCGTTGTAACAAAACCGAAGTCATTGTCTGTGAGCGGGCAGAATGGGGACATGCAGGTAGGCATCCTGTAAGTCTAGGGAGGCCATCCAGTCGCCCTGTGCGATGGCAAGGGATATGGAGGCGAGTGTCTCCATCTTGACCGCTGCTTGCGGACGGCCCTATTGAGGCGCTTCAAGTCGAGAACCGCTCGCCAGCTCCCGGATCTCTTCTCCACTAAGAGGAGGATGGAGTAAATCCCTGTACCCTGCTCGTGCCAGGGAACTCTCTCCAAGGCTCCCATGTGGTGGAGTCTGGCGATTTCTGACAGCATGGCTGTATGCTTGGTGGTGTTGTGCGATCGGGGGGAAACCCTGAAGATGTCCCGGGGGGTGTATTTCAACTCTATGGAACAGCCCCTTGTTACGGTCTGAATGACCCAGGTGTCCGAGGTCGCTTGGACCCACCTTGCAGCGAAGCCGAGGAGACAGGCACCGAGCTTCAGCGAGGCAGGAAGATGTGGAGTAGTCAGGATTCCTGCCGGCGTTGGGGGGACCCGGAGCGGCGGGCGAACTGGTGTTGTGTCGCTGGCCTCTTGGTCTTGGCTCCTGTTTCTCTGGTTTTTGGCACGGTTCGAGGGATTTCAAAAGGTCTGTGTGGAATACTGAGAGCGCCTATTGCCCTGTTGAAATCTACTAAAGGGACGAAAGGGGTTCTTGGAAGTTTGGACCTGGTTGAGGGTGTGCTTCTTATCTTTATTGGAGACCTCAGCGAGGGCCTTATCCAGGGCTGTACCCCCCTTGAAGGTGCTGTTCACTAAGAGGTTTTTGGCATGTGGATCAGCGCGCCAGGAGCAAAGCCACAGCCTGCGCCTGACTGCTACATTAGCCGCCATCCCCTTAGCTGCCCACATGAGGATGTCCATGGAAGTTCATGAGGAAGGTCTGTGCTAGGGTAACATTTGTGGCAAGTTTACGGGACTGTGACCGGGAGAGCTTAGGATCCTTGCCCATCCTGAACCACTTCATGACCGCTCTGGCCACGTAGGAAGTGGTGGTGGCCATACGTAGGACATTGGCTAGGGCCTCGTAGATCTTTTTAAGATCGATCTCTAGGCCCTTGTCCGTGAGATCCTTCGGTAAAAAATTGCCTTCAGCGGGGAAGACCGATTGGCGAGCCAGGGTGGTCGCTGCTGCATCTACCTGAGGGAGGTCAAATACTGGGCTGCTATGCTTGTTAAAAGCATACAGGGTCTGCTGAGGTCTGGATAGCTTAGAGGACCTTGTGGGATTCTTCTGCTGGGCCTTAATGATTTTCTCAAAGGCCTTGTCTAATGAGGCTCCAGCTGAGCTAGGATGTAGTTTGGGGATGTAATCCCTATCCGAGTCCTCCTCGCCTTTTGAGGAAGAATCCGAATCCCTCTTTTTTGGTGTCCTAGGAGTGACCTTCAGCACTCTCTCAGCCCTCCTGATTAGCTTTGGACCTTGGTCATGGGGTAGCTCACTGCCCAGGTCCTTGTGGCCTTTGGAGAGAATGGTTTCCCAGTCCTGGGCTGCTTCCTCCCGGGAGGGATGGGAGGCTGCAGAGGAAATGGTGTCTGACTCCTCCGGTGCGGGGGGCTCGTTTTCGATGAGTGCGAGCCTTTTTTTGGGGGGGGGCGAGGCTCTAAATCTGAATCCTCCCCTGTGAACTCCCCTTCCTCAGGTGAGGTGTCCCGCTCCTCCTCCTCTCCCAAGGAAGAACCCAGGAGATCCGTGAGGGAGGCCCGTCTCTTAGGGGGGCATTTGTGTTTCCCCTTCCCCACAGCGTGGGATGCGCCCTTGAAGGAACCCTTGGGGGGGGGGGCTTAGGTGTAGAGGGCCATTTGCAGGCGCGTTTCTGGTTGCTCTCTATACGAGAGAGCACCCCATCATGGCCCTGAGGGCCTCTAGCTGGGCCTGCTGGAAAGGGTCCCGATTCCCCCTTACTTGGGAGGAGGCAGCTGATGCCACCTCCTCATCATCGTCCTTCTGCTCCTCGAGGGATTCGTGATGGGCCTGGGCGGCTTGCACTGGCTGCGAGGACGGGGGGGCGGGAAGCTCCATTTCACTTTCCCTTGCCTCTGCCGCCATTTCGGCTCTGGTCCTGGCTGCGGTTTCATTTCCTGCCATCGCTGCTGAGGCGGTTCCCGCTCTGGGCCTGTTGGTGGTTCGGCCGGAGGCGGTGTGGTGGGCTTTGGCGGCTTCCGCCATTGGAGGAGCTGATCTGGCGGGGGGGGCGGGGTATCTCCGAAGAGGATCCCCACTCCGGCACCAACCATACCGTACCTGAGGGCCGGCTCCGGAATTCGCCTCCTCCTGGAGGGAGGGGAGACTGCGCCCAAAGTCTCTGGTGTTGGAGCACCTTTAGCAGAAAATATTTCCTTGCGGGTCAGAAAGAACTAAGTCCAAAGTGCTCTGGGTGCGGAGCACCCAGCTGCGACGTCCTTTCAGTCCGGAGGCAGACTTTGAACTGGGAAGGCGGGGGAGCACTCTCCCCTCGCATGCCCAGCACAGTGCTTTGCTGCCTCCTAGTGGCCAGAGAGATTGCTCCCTTCGTCCGAATGACTGGACGAGAGGGCATAGAAAGTAACTTTCTGAAAATTACTTTTTTACATTTAGTGGAAAAGAAATGACATCACTTGCACACTCTCACCAACAGAAGTTGAGCCAATGGAAGATATAATCTGAACTACTTTGTCTCCATTTTTCACATTAGCCAAATTTCAAAAGATAATGTGAAAATGCTACATGTTCTCAATACGTCTGTTATCATACTGAAAGCCCCAAAAGGCCTGAAGTAGGTCATTTAGACAGCAGCGAACAAGAATCACTGTAAATATTTATATAAAAATTCCTAGACAGTTGGATATGACATTTTTCTTAACAGAGAAAAATGCAACTAGATCTAGGTGTAAGGAGCATTACAAAAGGATGCTGTCAAATATGGACTTAATCCTAAAAACACTTTGGGTGTGATTCTCCTGATGCTTATTACTGGCACAAGTTCTATTAAGTGCAAGGAGTCAGACTGAGACAAAAGACTAATACCGGCACTGACAGCTTGAGTGCTGTGCTGTTACTTGGAAACAGTAGTTCCATTGAAACAATAATGAGCATACAGTCCAAAGTAAATGTTCTTACAATTTGGACCTATTCATCCAGTGTTCATTGTGGTGCTTTGTAGTTGAAAATTGCTGTCTTTTCATATCACAATTAACGTATTTAGTGATGGGTTCTCTGATGGCCTAGAATCAGATGACCATTTTTTCTTTTGTCTGGAACTAAAAGTTACATTCTGGACAAAAAATGGCAGGTACTGCAGCATGGGATCCCTGAAGTCAAGTGTTCAATGCAGATGCTTGTACTTGGCATCCCTAATACATTGGCTTTCAAAGTTCATAAACCCATCAGTTTTGTTCATATTTGTTTGCAAATTTCAGCATCTGGATTTAGATCTGGAATTCTATCTTTCCATCTAATTTTCATTAACTTCCTCAGACAGCTAAGATGAAATTGGTTGATCATCATAACATGATAGCTCTAAACTGTCCATGATTCACAAGCAGAGTAAGAAAGTTAGGAATATAGTCTTGTAGACTTTGTTTTGTCTGCCTCTTCTAATCCAAATGCTGCATTTCCCCATTAGTGATTCTGTGCAGGGTCCCATGTTCAGTTTCCCCCTTTGATGCCAATGGGGAAAACGCAGCCAACACAGGCTCCTGTCTACAAGAAACTCCATCATGTGAACTTTATGTAGGAGTGCCACTCAGGTGAATTAAGTTAGAGCCTGAAGGCCATGCTTTCCACTGTGACAACTGGTAAAGCATAAGACTGTGAAGAACTGCAGAGGGATCTTGAGAGACTGCGAGACTGGGCATCTAAAATGACAGATTAAATTTAATGTGAAAAAGTGCAAAGTGATGCACATAGGGAAAAATAATCCAAACTTTATGACCACAATAATGGGTTCTAAATTAGGAGTTGCCACTCAGGAAAAGGACCTAGTAGTCATTGTGGACAATACACTGAAATCCTCAGCTCAGTGTGTGGCAGCCATCAAAAAAGCAAAGTTAGGTATTATTCAATAGGGGAATATAATCTTTATTTTTACATAGCGCCCCACTACCATGGCACTCAAAGTGCTTTACATATAACTAATGAACACAACTTTTAATCCTCACCACCACTCTATAAATTTGTGGTGCAACCACTGTGTGCAGTTCTGGTCGCCCCAATCTAATAAAGATATAGAAATAGAAAAAGGTACAGAGAAGGGCAACAAAAATGATAAGGGGTGTGGAACGGCTTCCCTATGAAGAGAGCCTGGATAGGTTGGAGCTCTTCAGCTTGGAGACGAGAGAGAGGATATGATAGTTCATAAAATCATGAGTGGTATGGAACAAGTTAATAAGGAACCGTTATTTACCATCTCAAATAGTACTAGAACTAGGGAACACTCCGTGAAACAGGTAGCAGGTTTAAAACAAATAAAAGTATTTTTTCACTCAACACACGATTAAGTTGTGGAATTTGTTGCCAGACGATGTGGTCAAGGCCAGTAAGTGTAGCTGGGTTTAAGGAAGGGTTGGACAAGTTTCTGGAGGATAAGTCCATTAGCAGCTATTATCCCGGTAGGTTGGGGAATGTAACCTCTTACTTTCGGAAGCTGGGAGTGAACACCACAATGGATCCCCCGATTGTGATCTGTTTGGTACTTCTTCCAAGTGATCAAGTTTACCACTGTCGGAGACAGGATACTGGGCTTGATGGACCATTGGTCTGACCCAGTATGGCACTACTTATGTCCTTATGCCAGTATATTATCTCTGCCTTTTTAAGATTAATAGTCTGCCCAAAAAATATACACGTAGTAGCAAAGCAACTTTCCAACTTGCATATCACCCTGGGAAAGGGCAGCCAAGGCAGGATCATCAGCAAATAGAAGTTCACAGACAAGATCTTTAAGCACTGTTTTTTCCCCTCAGCTGTCTGAAGTTGAATTTCCACTGGCCCAAATGCAGACATCACAGTCAGGTAAAGCAACTGACAGCACAACAGCAAAGAAGACTGTAAATGGTGTGGGTGCACACATCCAGCCTTATTTTACATTTGTTACCAAGAACAAACTGGGCACTGTCGCTGTTATCCCATCATGAAATTGTCTAATCGTTACAAGGAATGATTGAAATCATTACAAAGAAATTTTACAAGTTTTCATAGGCCTTTTCTACTGGCAGTATCAAATGCCTTTGTAAGCTCAACAATGACACAATGGAGGCCAGCATTTTGTTGTCTTCGCTTTTTTAGCATTTTCTATGTAACAAAGATGACATCTATTCTTTCTCTCCTTCTCCAAAACTACATTAGTTATCAGGCAAAAAAATATCAGCCATGCAGGGCTAACAAACCATTTGAACATGGCTCTTGTGAAGATCTTGGCAGTAACCTCTAGTAGAGATTTCCCCAGTGATGGACATACATAAAACAATCTTCCTGCATATATATTAAATCCATATCTAGGGAGAATAGTCACCTTTATACTCTTGGGGAGTCACTGCTTTGTTTGACCATCACCAGGAAGACCAGTCATTTTTTTGTTTGACCTTTGTGATGTGATGACTAAGTCTTCATTACCTTTATACGCCTCAGATGGAATAGCATCAGACACAGGTGCTTTGCCATCTGAAAGCACCTTGACTGTTTAAGTCCCTGAAACAAATGGTTTGTTAAGCAGGTAGCTTGCTGGGGCAGTAGTCTCATCACTAATATTCAATTTCCTGCTGAGCAAGGTTTTTTGTTATTTCAATTGGTCAGGTTTTCTTTCTGAAATGTGATTCTTCTTAGTCAAATGGGTGATTTTGTTCAAATTCATAAGAGGTATGGGATAGGGCCTATATGCTATTTTGTGCGCCTCAAAGAACTTCTTCATGTAGTGCTGATCAGAGTATGACTACAGCTCATCTGCTTTCTTGTTGAACCAGATGTCACCAACAGGTCTTAAATTGGTTTGGAGAGTATTGTGCATGCTGAAAAAGAATTTTTCTTGGATGTGGCTGATTTACTACTATTCATACAGGGCAGATATAATTGCTGTTTCTCATTAAACAGTCTTGATGTTTACAAACTGTTGGACTCAAGGAATTCAGAGCCGCTACACAGACAGCATCCTTGAAGCACTTCAAGATTGCTTCAGTGTTGCTAAAGGTTGTATTAGCAGTATTCAACTTCCTACTACTTCGCAAAGCTCTTCTTTTACACTGTCAAGCTTCAATTTGTGGACATTTAGCTTTGATGGCTTTTTGCCTTGAAGTCTTATTGATGGTTTAATATAGATGCTACACTTTGCTCAGAAAGGGCAGTGGTCTGTCAAACCTGCAACTCTTCCCATGTCTTATTCATGTCTCTTTATCAGACGATAACATTGTTAATCAAGGACTATGGTGCATCCATAAAGTTTTTCATTGATTTGAAAGCTAAGAAATAGTATTTGTCATGGTGAAACTATGTTCAGCACACATCCTAGGAGAACAAGACCATTGTTACTACCCATTTTGATTCCATTTTTATCAATATCTGGCCAAGTCTGATTGTCACCCAATACTGAAGTCACCTGGGATAAGCTTGTCCTCCGAGAGATGGTGTGATGGAGGTCTTCATCGCTTATCTGTAATCTCATTTTAGTTTGTCATAGTTGGAGCACAGACAATGGATGAAAGAAACAGGACACTTACCAGAGATTGAAATTTTATAATAATTAAAATCATTATCTGCTAATAAACAGATTATTAGCAATATTGAAACTAAAGCAAAGCAAATGTCAGCCACTTAGAAATGCTGTGGTAGGCTGCAACATTAAGAGACTCAGAGGATGCAAATCATAACTCTGAGGGCTTTTACAAAAAATAAACATTATTTTAAAACTGATTTTAGGTACAATTCTGGTAGTGGGAAAAGCAAAATAAATATCCTGAAATTAATTCACACTAAAAGTTTTTAGAGTGGCCATCTAAAACACAGCTTCGCTCTGAATTCACCATATAGAAGTCCACACGGTTGTTTACTTCCACACTTTACTTGGCAAATTTTAAGAACAAGTTAGAAATTTTCCAAGAGAAAAAAAAATTATCCTAGCTTACCCTAAGTTTCACAGGATATTTCCACCTCTGGCAAGGCTCAACTGCTCATCACATTCACAGAGCAAATCAATAATGTAAAGCCGCCTCCTTGAGGAATGTGCTATTCAGTGACATAGAGCAGTAACAATAGTACAAGATTTTTAAAAATGCTGTTTTAAAAATTGACAACATTTCATTCTCCAGGAAAAAAATAAAAATCATGGAACAACCTCTATGGATAAATTCCTAATTCTATCTTGGGAGTCAAATCAATGTCTTTCAGCAAACCTGGCTCAGCATATTCAGAACATGCAGACTTAGAATATTTAATGAAATAAACACCTGCACATTATCTCTCTTATGAACTATACATACTCAACTAAGTCAAACAGTTAACAGCTGCATCTGGTTTCCTGAGATCATACAAAAAAGACAAAACCCTAAGAGAAACAAAATTTATTATAAAACAACAGCGAGGTGAAAAAGCAATGACTTTAGCAGAGTTCCTGTTTTGCAGTCCAAGACAGAGCATAGTATTTATTATTGAATGCTCTCAGTAATGCCATAATAAAATTATAGCAGAACTATGCAGATGTTGCCTCCTTAAAATCGCTTTCTCTTGATAATTTCTGGTTTCCAGCTGACAGGATGAGTTTCTTCAGTCTGGAAAAAGAGAATCACAAAATAGAGTTGAATTCAGGTAGGCAATTTTTAACTGAAATTAAGCTGTGATTAGTTTCAAATTGGAAGGAATATACTTCACACATGTGCGTATATGTATGCACACAAACTTGCAACTAACAATGAACAAACTGCATAGGTGCTAAAGATAAAATTTAACTTGGAACGTAAGTAAGGTTAAAATCAACTCGGATTCTCTCTCTTCACCACTGTTGGAGACCCTAGCAATCTTCTTGTTCTGCATTTGAAGGTTGGGGAGCAAGAAATCATAGTGGTCAAACAGGAGGTTAGGAAGCAAAGGCTAGCAATTAAATTACAGGACTGGGAGACATGTGGGAAACACTTAGCCACATTGATATGCAAGGCTAAATCAAGGTTTGTAAAGCACTCTAAGATCCTTAGTCAAAAGATATTATATGCAAAATAAAACACTGAAATAATATTCAGATTTGAATGAACCAGAAAATCCAGCTCAAAGATGAATACTAGACTCCATATATTACATACTTCCTAGTATGTAATTGCTAGAGCCCAAGCCTGCCCCAAAAGCCACGCCTTACTTACCCAAAAGATTGTCAGAGCAGGGAACTGAACCTGCTAGAAACCACTACTACTGCTACTACTAATCATTTCTATAGCGCTACTAGGCATATGCAATGCTTTAGTCACAGATTTTCAAAGACTGGTCCCTGCCCAGCGGGCTTGCAATCTAAGATGGACATGGGTGAGAGGAACACCGGAACAGAAAGACACATGCATATTCCCATTTTTACAAATAGGGAACTGAGGCTAAGGCCACCCAGTGAGTTCATGGAGGCTGCAGCTGGTGCAGAATGTGGCGGCCCGTCGCCTTTTGGGGACAGGTTGTCAGGAGCACATTTCACCAGTGCTCCGTTCTTTGCACTGGCTGCCTATGGTCTTCTGAGCCTGATTCAAGGGGTTGGTGCTTGCCTATAAAGCCCTAAGTGGCCTGGGCCCCATCTATCTGTGGGACTGCCTCACTCCCCAGGCTCTGGATCAACCCCTGTGGTCAGCTGAGGGGTGCCCTTCTTGAAGTCCCCCCGGTAGCCACTATAGAGAGGGCATTCTCGGTGGCCACACTGAGGCTGTGGAACTCCCTCCCAGCAGAGGCTCGGGTGGCCCCCGACCTTCCCTCTTTTCGACATCAATGTAAGACCTGGCTATTCTGCCAGGCTTTTGGTGAGGGAGACGGGTGAGGGATTGGGGGGGGGGACTGGGTTAGGGTGGGAAGGGTTTTTGGGGGGGAGGGGTATGCCTCCTGTAAATGATTTGTTTTATTATTTATTTTTATATTGTATTTATTACTTTTTATGATTTATTGTGGTTTTATTGTTTGTTAGCTGCCCCAAGCTGCTTTAGCAGGAGGGGCGGGATACAAGTTTGGTAAATAAATAAATAAATAAATAGCTAGGGCAGGATTCAGACCATGGCTTCCCAAGTCCAAGTTCAGCTACACCACACCGGCTCTCCAAACCACCCACCGGACCACCCAGCCTCTCTAACAACTCAATATAAAATAGGAGGACGACTAGCACAGAGGTGGGGCAGGAAAGTCTGATAAAAGTCAAATAAATGATCCAGGGTTTTTCTGGCTTTCTTTTCTAACCCTGAAATGGCCAATATTGGCCTTTTTTTGGTCTTTCACATTTTGGGGTGCACACTCCTACTGAAAACATTTCCCAGGGCCCCACCCTCGCTTGAATTGAATTGCTGGGGCTCAGCCCCAGCACGCCCTCCCCCTCCACACATCAAAAAAATTAAGACCTTATGCTTCTTACATAGTAGGGAACACAGTAAGTGGTCCTATTTTTAAAAAGTTAGTGTACCCAGGTATCAAACAAAGGAAGTGGCACAGTATTTTGAAAACACACTGCCCCCATCACATATGACTTGTAAACTATATGGGGGGACATCACATAAAATTAGTATCTTCTAAACTACTATTTCATCTTAGTCTTTGGGAAGACTGCAACCAAGGACACTATGAAGCTGACCTTAATTTGCAGTGTTCACTCTTTTGTAATAAGCTTTCTCTATCCTACATGACAGTAAGTTTTCTGTACTAGAATAGGTGGGGTCCCTGCTCTACTGAAATTGCTCTAGGGAAGAAGCCAGCATCTTCAACTACATTATTATATACATCATTAATATGTTTCCCAATATAGCGTAAGCATTGTTTAACAGTTTTACAGAAAATACAACTGTTTACTTAATACTTTTATATTTTACTAGACTTAAAACTCATCTACGTGTAGAGAAAGGGTCTTGATACATACCGCAGTATCATCTTCTCTGTATACTTTTATGGTTTTATCAGCTTCTGCAGTAAGTAATCTGCTTTCTGACTGGTCAAATGCACAAAAAAATATTCCTGACTCACTGTCCAATGAACCAGGCTGTACTGCTGCATGTACTCTCTGGAAATTATATCCAGTTCGCCAGTCCCAAAGATGCATAGTGCCATTATCAGCTGCAAAAGAAATATAATTATTATTTCACAATTTGTCTGTTCAGCCACCCATTTTGTAAAATTACCATTCTTTAAAAATAAAATAAAAAATGATTCATACATACGTAACACCTGTGCTCCGGACTCTGCACTGGTTGCCAATAGCGTGCCGAGCCAGGTTCAAGGTATTGGTATTGATCTATAAGGCCCTTCACAATCTGGGCCCCTCGTACCTCAGGGACCACCTCACCCTCCGCCCCCCAAAGCAGCTCCTTCAGTCTTCCGGGGGTGCCTTCTTGGAGGTCCCCCGTGTTAAGCAGGGGGCCCCAATGGAGAGGGCATTCTCGGTGGCCGCGCCGCACCTTTGGAACTCCCTCCTGGAGGAAGCTCGCCTGGCCCCCAGCCTTTTAACATTCCGGTGAGTTTGTAAAACCTGGCTGTTCGCCCAGGCCTTGGGGAGGGGGGGAAGGAGGGGTTAGGGGGAGGTTTAATCTCCCCCACCCTTATTTATTGTTTTACTGTCTGCCTAACACGGTTTTAATATTATTACGATTGTTCTAAATTTTATATAATTGTATTTTTTATGTTTTAAAATTGTTAGCCGCCCCGAGCTGTTTTCAGGAGGGGCTGGATATAAATCAATAAAATAAATAAATAAATACATCAAGTCCTTTGGTTTGGAACTGGTCAACCACAGCGTTTATTTAGGAGATAAATCACTGCACCACAACAGGTACCCCACTTCTTGTTGGCTTTTTTCTATCCAGACTAAAAGGCTGACTACACTTCAAAGTTTGCATTGAATCAACCAGTAAACAGATGCACAGAATCACAAGACTTGTACCTAGTCAAACAGAATAAAAGGCAGAACAGGAATTTGAACTTTGATTCTCTTCTTGGTAGCACATGGCATTACTAATGGAACAGTATGTATTCTATTTTAAATGAGTTAGAAACCCACCTACAACATTTATCATCAAGCATAAGCCCAAGGCTTGTTGAAGCACTTATTCAGCATTCAGTTTAAGCTGAATGCTAAAGCCAGTGGCATTACCAGTAAGTTTTAGAGTGGCTCCATGGATCTGGGACCCATGTTGTTAAGGCATCATTTTGGCTATGACTGACTGACTAGATGACATGTAATTCAACCCTGTTAAGAACTGGATTTGTACACAATAACCACAAGAATTATTTTCCCAGGAGCCAGATTTAGAGGGGGAAAAAAGCTTTGACTAGAATAGCATTCTTGACCTACAAAAACAAACAGCTAGGATTTCCTCAAGCTACTTCAAAGAAGCTAAGTGCTGAATCAAAGCACCCTGTTTGCACTGAATGCAAAATGCACGTTCCTACAAGACTCCTACAGGACTTGCTCTTCAAAAAATTATAACAAACATTTAGATAGTTAACAAAATGCAGTTATCTTCTGAAGTGTGTTTTTCCTGACTTACAATCAAATATGCTAAATTCACAAGTAAAAAGATAGGTGTTAGAAAGGTTTTTTTCCCCTGTAACAAAACTTCTTCAAGTTGTATCCTCTCACCGAGTCCAACAGTAGGTATTTGGCACCATCTAGTGCCCAACTCCGATTATAGCAAGCACTTTGTTTAAATTTCCCACAGTGTGCCATCACTTCCGCTGAGGTAAATACAGTCCTGTCCTGACCATCCCTTGCATTTCATATCAGAGCCACTGCAAGCAGGAAGAGTTGGAACTTGGTGAGAGGAGATAACTTAAAGATTCGTTACAGGTAAGAAACTTATCTTTCTTCTTTGTTTACCTTTCACCAAGTCCCATTATAGGTAGACTAAAAAGCAAATTCTAGGAGGCAGGGTGCAACACAAACGACAGTAGTCTGTTTATTACAAGCACCAAGAAAATAGAACAGCATGGCCAAACCTGGCCTCACTTTGGGCAGCCAAATCAACTACACAATGCTTAATGAAAGTGGAAGGGGAGCTCCATGTGGCTGCTCTACAGATTTCCTGTAGCGGGACTTGTGCCAGAGCCACTATAGACATGGCTACAGCCCAAGTAGAATGTGCTCCGACTTTTGTGGGGACTGGGAGGCCAGCTACTTCACAGCTTTGTTAACCTACACAATAGTATTATAAAGTGGAGAGTTCTTGATATTGCTTGTCAGGAAGATCTAGTGGAGATCCATCAGTCCATGTTTTTTCCCTGGCTTTCCAGAATTAAAACTTTCCAACTCTTTGAACCCTATCTGGATGAGCTTGTGCATTCAACTCTTCAATAAGGGATATGTTCAACTGCAGTTCCAAATGACAGAACCAGCTGCTCTCAGGGGCGCTGTGAGAAAATACCTTTATATTTAAGGCTCTGCCCCTATGGATCAGGTGAGATTGAATTTCATTCACATTATCTCCACAATTGTTGATTTTATCAACAGATAAAGAGACCAATGGATTACCCCAATTTTAAGAAGAGATTATTAAATAGTATCTCAGAAACTGGCTATTTTATTACACTCCCATGTTTCTGCAGTTGTTAGAGCTGTAGCAGTTTTTGCCCAGTTAGCTCACAGTATTTGAAAGAATATGGTGGTATCTAACGTGGGGAGCTAAATTAGAAAAAGATACGTAGTGTCCAATAGTAATGGTTATTTGCTATATTTTATACATCGTTCTAACCTTGTTTTGGATTTTATCACTTTGTTTATTTTCTGGTCCATATTGCTTTTTATACTGTCCTGTAGTACTTTTTAACATCATATATATATAATATTATGTATATATACACATGGTTATTATGTATATACGTTTATATATATATTATGTTATATATGTTTATTATGAACACTACTCATCATTTCTACTAGTGCTCATCATTTCTACTACTCATCATTTCTACTAGGGCATACGCAGCGCTTTACAGTCACAGATTTTAGAGACAGGTCCCCCCAGTGGGCATACAATCTAAAAGGAACAAGGGTGAGGGGAACACAGGGAGAGACAGACAAACACACATTCCCATTTTCACAGATGGGGAACTGAGGCTGAGAGGTTGCAACTTGCCCAAGGCCACCCAGTGGCTAGGGGTAAGATTCAAACTCTGGTCTCTCAGGTCCAAGTCCAGCACCTTATCCACAACACTACACTGGCTCTCAAGAACGATGCCCTCATCATTTTGTTTGGGTCAAGCCACAAGGAAGCCACAAACTCTAAGCAATCCATCTACCGATGGGTCTGTCCATGTACCACGAAAAGCCATTAAATGAAAGAACTGAATTTTATTTAAATTTGTTTGGCTTTTGCCTTATGAACTGTATATTTTAGGATCTTTGGCTCCTTGCTATATGGCAAAAGCCAAAGAGATTTAAATTAAATTAAATTCTCTCATTTCATAGCTTTGTGTGATATATGCACAGACACATCGGGAGATGGCTTGCTTAGAGGTTTTGGCTCCTCTGTGGTCCAGCCGAAGTGAGACTAGGGCATTAGTCTTACAGAACAGTTTTGTCCTATATATGAATAAATTAGAGCTCTCCTTACATCAGATTTGTGGAGTGCCCCCTCCTCCTGTGAGGATTGGAGAAAAGAGCTGGTAAAGAAATTACCTGATCAAGGTGAAATTGCCAGACAACTTTGGGTAGGAACGCTGGGTGTGGCCTGAACACCACCTGATCTTTATGGATTATTATATATGGCCATCTGCAAGATAAGGCTTGCAACTTGTTGCTGACTCTCCTGGCTGATGTGATGGCTACTAAAAAGGCATTTTAAGGGAGAGCAAGTCTAATGAGATAGCAGCCATGGGCTCAAAAGAATTTTTCATTAGGGCTTGGATGGCCACATTTAAATCCCACATTTAAGAAGTGTGCCTTAAGTGGGGGAAACTCTCACGGTGCCCCTTTTAAGGAAATGGGTGACTACTGGAGTGGTAAAGAGTTACCATTCTTGGGCCCCCAAAAGGCATTGATTGCCACTAGGTGTACCTTAATGGGAGGCGATCGCTACTCTTCCAGCTAACGAATAGACCATATAATCTAGTATGTCAGGAATTGTTGCCTGTAACAGTGAAATTCCCGTAGCCAGTATCCACTTTTCAAATCGGGCCCACCTGGCTATATAGGAGGTCCTTCTAGAGACTCTCTTGCTAAGCTAGCAAGATCTTTCACAAAGGCATTAAGTATTTTTGTTCCTCATGAGTCAACAGTGCAGCCTCCATGCCGTTAGGTGGAGAGAAGTCAAATTCAGGTGCCACCGGTGCTCTTCGTGTTGGGTTATTAAGTATGGGTCTCTCAGTAAAGGCCGCTAATGCATGTGAGAGTGCTCCCTGAACTCTGGATACCAATATTGTCCTGGCCAATCTGGGGCTACCAGAATTAGGTCTCCCCCTAGAGACCTGAGTTCTGGAGCATTTTGGGTATTTGGGGAATGGGTGGGAATGTATAAAAGAGGCCGCATAGCCAGGGTGCTACTAGGGCATCTGCTAGGAGCTACTAGCGCATTTGCCATCTCCAACTCTGGAGAAGCAGCAAGAAACGTTCACTTTGCTTTCGGAGGCACAAAGATCTGCTATTGGCATTCCCCATGCATCTACTCATTTTTGAAAAAAACAAGGGCTTGAGTACCCACTTGTGGGACATCTCCCAAATCCTGCTGAGGTCATCTGCCTCCACGTTGTCTTGGCCTGCCACATGCATGGCTGTTGGGCATATAGCCTTAGGAATATTTTTATTCTTTATTTTTATATAGCTCCCCCACCATGGCACTCTGAGTACTTCATAAAGAACTAATTAACTTTTGAATCCTCACAACGGCCCTGTAAGGTAAGCTAGGCTAGGAGAATATGTGACTGGCCCAAGGTCACTCAGTGAGTTTCTGGCTAAGGCGAGACTTAAACCAGGATCCCCCCTACCTCCCAGTCCAAGTGCTGTGCACTTAGCCATTACACCACACTGGCTCCAGTTCCATAGGAATACACCAGTCCTATATGTTTTGGGCCTCTTGCATAAGTGGGAATGAATGTGCCCTCCTCCCTGCCTGTTTAGGTAAAACATAGCTACAATATTGTCTGTACAAGTTAGTACACGATGTCCATGTATGAGAGGTTCAAAGGGTCTTAGTGCATGTCTTAACACTGAGTTTGAGGATGTTTATATGTAACCCGACTTCTGTGGAGGACCAAGTTCTGTATCTGTACAGGCCTTCGGAATGTACTCCCCCAGCCTTGTAGGGAGACATCTGTAGTGATCGACAGCTGGGGTGGCTGCTGCTGAAATGGTACCTCACTGCAAACACTGCTCTTGAATAACCACCACTTTAGATTGTCTAGGACATGTGGTGGTGCTACTAAGCGGAGACCTGGATTTCTGAGGCCAGTAGCCTGGAAAACACAATATAAGGCTGGGAAGGATTTCTGAACACTAGGGAGCATCCTGGTCTGGTATCAGTCTTCTGAAGTAAAGGACCTTGCCTGAAGTGAATCTAAAGAAATTCCCATAACTTTTATCACAGGGGTCGGGACAAGGGAGGATTTCTCATCGTTCACGAGAATCACTAAATTAGAGCAAAAGGAGCATACTTTGTCATTTGGATTGCAAGAGTGGCACAACAGCCAATCATTGAGATATGGATACACAAAGCAACCTCTTTTACAAAGAGCTGCTGACACCAGGGTCAGGCGTTTTGTAAAGACTCTGGACCAAGTGGAGAGGCCAAATGGAAGCACTACAAATTGGTAGTGAGTACTCTCAAAGGCAAATCTTAAGTACTTACAGGAGGTAGGGTGAATAGCAATATAAAAATAGACATCTTTCATATTGAGTGTGGTAAACATGTCTCCTTCCCTGGGGGAAAGGATGATTTGAGAGAAGGTTACCGTACGAAGACTAAAATGTTTAACATTTATTTAAAGCTCACAAATCTAGAAAAGGTTGGAGACCTCCTGGAATGTCTTGTAGAACATGTTCTATGGCCCCCTTGGTAAGTAACTGTCAGATTTCAGAACGGAGAGCTGTGGCAGCTGCCACATCTGTCTACCCATTGGCCAGGAGGCAAAGTGTATGGAGTAACCTTGTGTCACAGTAACTATGACGCATTTGTTGGAGGCAACTGCCCTCCAAGCAGCCTCCTAGGGCCGTAGTCTATTGCCGGGAAAAAAAAAAAAGAAAGTGGGATTTCAGCGGTAACCTGGGAAGAGTTAGAACGCTAAAAGCACTTTTTGACAGGAGGGTCCCCTTGTGTGACAGGGGCCGATTTCCTTGTTGGCCGATGGCTAGGCTTTCTGATAGCACACCTGTCCTTGGGGCAGGTGCAGGGAAGAGTATGGAAGCAGGGGCATCTGAAAGGGCAGCCTGCCCTGATGACATTGGTCTTGGGGGCATGGAGGTTTCCCAGACCTCTGAGAAGATGAGGGCATTGCCACTCTCAACCCCATAGACTTGGCTTTGTTATGGTCTGTCTTAAGGTGTCGCAGCTCTTGGTTAACTGTAGCAGGAAACAGCCCCTGCTTGTTGATAGGCAGCTTTTCAACTACATATTGGGCCTAAGGAGATAGCACAGAAGAGCGCAGCCATGCATGGTGCCTAATGGTAATAGCTATTGCCATACCATGGACCTTTGACACAGCCACATTATAAGAAACCCTAGCCAAGTGATGAGAGAGCCCTATGCCATCTCCAATGACTGTCCTCCAGCCGTTCTTTCAAATATCCTTTGGGGAGATTTGGCAACAGATTCTGCACCATATCTCAAAGTAACTAAATCTAGCTATGAGTCTAAGATAATTCCCAGCACTCACGTCAAAGGAACCTGCTGAGTCTGCCTTGCATCCCAGGGTGTCATACGAGATGGAGGTTTGTCCCCCTTTGCACCTAAGCCACAGCCATGGTAGTTAGGGGAGGGATGGCTGACATGGTATTCATGCCCCATGCTTGGCACCGGGTACACTATAAGTGTTTTAGGATCACTGGCTTCCCCTTCCTGAACGAATCCTGCACAAGCTCCTAGTCTTCACCTATAAAGCTCTTCACAACCTTGCTCCCCCCTACCTCTCTGCACTTATCGCCCTCCATACTCCAGCCCGTGCACTTCGCTCCTCCTCTCACCCTTCCACGCCTTCCCTGCTCCCCCAAGCGCCTTCGTCCCTTCTCACTTGCTGCCCCCCATGCCTGGAACTCCCTCCCTGTCCACATCCGCCTTGCCCCCTCCCTTCATACCTTCAAATCTCTCCTTAAAACTCACCTCTTTCGCTCTGCTCTGTCTGACTCTTTATCCTGCTGAGCCACTATTCCTATACCTACGATCGGTTTACCCTTATCCTTGCAACATGGACCTGCCTGCTGTCATTCTCATCGTAACCAAGCCAAGTACGTGCACTTGAGACCTCGCATCTTTCATGAATGTTAGACCCCTTGTCTCTCCCTCTGTTCCCCTTCCTAAGTCTCTACCCCAGCTCCTGTCTCTCAGATTGTAAGCCCTAGGGGCAGGGACCGTGTCTATTTTATTACTTTGTAAAGTGCCAGGTACACTGCTGGAGCTATATAAATGTTTGTTAATAATAATAATAATAATAATAATAATAATAATAATCCACTGCTGGTGCTTTTAACAGCTGGTTCCAAATATTTTGGCAACAAGTTCTAGGATTCACTCAGCTAGAAGGTAGGTATATATTTTATTGTGCAGCCAACTGGTTATTACAATTTACAACTATATATTAAATCTACAATAGAATAAATAATTTCCATAATATACACGTTTCAGCAAGCCATCATGCTTAGTAATAACAAAACAAAACAATAGAATTACTATAAAAATCGGATCAGGGGGACTAGCCCTGATTTCGATAGGGGGAATTTAACCATTACCCCTTCAGAAAGCAATCAAATCATAAAACAATGTAATATCCCATCAAAACCTGAAGCACAACACTTTAACTGTCTGAGATGCAAACTCCTTAAATGAATAGCGGATTGGCAAAAAGCAGCCACTGATCTAGTAACTCCCGAGTCCACCATACTCAGGAGTTTGGGGAGCAGCAAGACAAGACAATTCGAGGAGGCAAAAGCTTTCAGGTACTTATGTCTAAGTACTACATAGGCAGGGCAAATAAAGAAAATATGTTCTGCTGTTTCTATAGCTGAAAGATCACAGAGAGGGCATAACCATAAAACGGCCCTCCAAAAGGGCGGAGGGAAAGATGTTGCATCGAAATTTTTTGAAAGCACATCTATGGGAGGGATCTAGCCAGGTTTCAAGGTAGCGCGGCCCATTGGAACAAGAGCTGATCTGAAGATAGGCTGGAGTCCATAAGGGAGCTCTCATGTTGGATCTCCTGGTCCTTAATTCTCTGTTTGAGAGCTGCAAAGGCTCCCATCTGGCCTAATGATTTCAAGGCGGCGTTTGAGAATCCTAGTTTTGCTGCCACTGACTCAACTGCAATATCGCACTCACTAAGGGCCCCACTAATTAATGCCAAAGAGACAAGAGAACTTCCTTGGGAGGTGTCAAAATGAATTTTTAACCAGAATTTCAGCAGGATCGGAAGGGCATAAGATCTAATTGATGGACAAGATGACTCGTGACGCAAAATTACCTGAGGAGAGCCCTCTGGAACTCCCAAGATGGTACGTAAGAAGCAGTTCTGAATGACTTCGAGTTCATCAATATACCCAAGACCCCAAATTGAGAAAGCATAGAGCATTTGGGTAATTACTTTTGCCCTAAAAAGTCTGATGGCAGGGGGGACTAATTTACCCCCTCCTTTGAAGAAGAAATTTATGATAGCAGCAGAAGTCTTCTTAGCCATAGATAAAGCTGCCTCGAAATGGGGCTTCCAGCTTAAAGAGGATGCTATGGTTACCCCCAGGTATTTATAATCGAGAAACCTGCTCAATTTGGTTTTGCCCCATAAACCAACGATGTGATTTACCATGACCCCGCACTCTTACTACCATGACCTTGGTTTTATCGTAGTTGATACAGAGGCATTCAATGGAGCAATACTCCTCGAACCTCTGCATTACTCTCCTCAATCCCACAGGGGTTTGGGAGAGCAGGACCGTGTCATCGGCATATAAGAGCACGGGTATTTCCTTGTCACCGATCTTTGGAGCATGGGTGTCCAAACTGTTCAGGAAATCGATCACATCATTGAGAAAGTAACTGAATAGGGCAGGGGCAAGTATGTATCCTTGTCTGACCCCGTGAGCAACTTGCACTTTTTTGGTGGGAGTTTTCGTAAATGCATGTCTGATTTGCAAGGTTTTTATTAGAATGAAGTTTAATCAGCAGGTCGAGCAGCCTGCTGATTAACTGTAGCAGCTAGAAGAGAACGGCTATCTGCGCCCTTTGATATATAGCCCATGTATCAAACGATGATAGGGTTCTTTAGTGTCAGGGTTTCCGATGGGTACCCCCTCTGTGGCGGCCATGTGAATAAGAAGCTCCTGAAAAAAGTGAAAGTCAGACAAGGGTGAAAGGGCGGGAGTGACCCAGTTCCTGGCCTGGGGAAGCATCATACTGCAGCTCTTCTCCTTGCTGCAGTAGGACAGCAAACACCAGGGGGGCCCAGTACAGCGCCAATAGCCTCTGGTAGTCTTCTGGGTGCTGGATACGACAGGGCACCGGGGGGAGATGGTGGTGTCCTGGTGCCAATGGGCTAAAGCTAGGCAGCTGCGCTCCCAAAGTCCACTGAATCGAGTGTTCAATGAGCAAAGTTAAGAGGTGGCTCCAGGGGAGAGAGCGCCCCATAAATCTCGGAGTCCAGGAGAGGGTAATCATGTCTGAGGGGATGCCCCCGATTGCTGGGCAGGTTGGTGCTGACGAGATCTTCTCAGGCCGGTGAACCCTGCTGGGAATTACACTAGTGCTTCTTCCCTTTGCAGTCTGATTCTGGGGTAGGGGTGTGCATGGGAGATCTTTCCGGCATGAAGAAACAATCCCATGTAGGCAAAGGTTGAGGTATGGATGGGATCCATGGCACCTGTGCCAAATTTAACCCTTTTCAGTGCTGTTTTACTGGGGTGATCGAAACCTGATGACACCTCCCCAGTTAGGGCATGGGCCAGAGCAGGAGATTGCTGGGGCCGTTGCAGGCGAGCTGCCAAGTCTTTGAGCCTGGGACCTGCTTCTTCGTGGACATAACCCAAACAGTCAAATGTTCCACCAGGTGGTAGACTCGATCCTTTCTTGCATGGGATCTAAATCCCTGAAAGATGACACACGCCTCCGAGTTGTATTCCGCTCCCAAAGAAAACCTGTCGTGCATCAGAGTCAGGAATACTGGCTGCACATAAGGTGCAGCGGCAAAAGCCTATAGGTCCAGCATCTGTTCTTGATCTGACACGGTTAGAAGTGTTGCTACTGAGTCCCATGAATCAGGTGGGAATAAAATGAACTGCAGTAGATGGTCAGAACTTGACTTGTCACACTGCAGAGTATTTAAACAGAAAGTGCTTGCTATAATCCGACTTGGGCACTAGATGGCGCCAAATACATATTGTGGGACTTGGTGAGAGGTAAATGGACAAGAAAAGCTATTTATGAATATGCAGCTTCGAATTTTAAACTCAAGCTGCATTCGTTTTGGTTCATGTATCATCAGCGATGATAACAATTCTGTGGGCCAAGCTTACCAGTCACAGCATTCATCTGGACTGCTCAAGTGAAATGAGAAATTGGCCTCCAACCATTACAGAAGATAAGAACGTAAGGAATGCCATATTGAGTCAGACCAATGGTCTATCAGAGAATTACATGTCTCCGACAGTGGCCAATTTTGGTCACATGGGAGAAGTACCAGCAGCCACAATGGGCAATCCATTCCCAGCTGATCACTCACTGCTCCCAAGAGTAAGAAGTTCCCATCTCATAATCTACTTGGCTAATAGCAGCTAACAGATCTATTCTCCAAGAACTCATCCAATCCTTTTTTAAATCCAGCTACACTACTGGCCCTGACAACCTCCTCTGGCAACAAATTCCATAATTTAATTTTGCACTGAGTGAAAAAAATACTTCCTTTTATTTGTTTTAAAACTCCCACCAGTTAGTTTCATGGAGTGTCCAATAGTTGTAGTGCTACTTGAGAAGGTAAATAAATGTTCCCTATCTACTCGTTCCATGCCACTCGAGATTTTATAAACCTCTATCATATCCCCTCACAGTCGTCTCTTCTCCAAATTGCAGAGCCCTAACCTATCGAGCCTCTCTTCGTACAGACGTCGTTCCAAACCCTTGGTCATTTTTGTTGCCCTTCTCTACACCTTTTCAAGTAACTACAGAACTTGAAAACATTACTTAATTCTCTGAATAGTGCCCACATTAAAATATAATCCCTTTCTGTGTGGTCTTGACCAAATCTCTGTGGCTCCGTTGTGTAAAATTGGAATGGTCTTCCTTCCTTCCTCTTGATTGCATTGCATTGCATTGCAAAACAAATACTACCATCATTCTGAGCTAAAGTTCCAATAAATCTTACAAATTTAATTCAGAAACACTAAACATTTAACAAAATAATATACACTACTTCTGAAACTTACTAGTGTAGTGAGTGGTATTGTAAGCAGATAGAGTCAATACAGGGGGGGAAACTGTTGCTGGAATTTACACGGGAATACAAGTGATCTGGTTAAGAGTATGTGCACATATACTTCTTAGGATAGTCAGAGACATTGGTTCCAACCAAGCTACATAATATTCTGCTTATGTTAATTATCTGGAAAATATAATCTTACAAGTTTTATTTATTCATTTAATGTTTTCCAATTTCTACTCCGCCCTTCCCAAATGGCTCAGGGTGGCTTAGAAAGCAAAAAGGTGCCAAAAAGCTTAGAACAGCATTTAAAACATAAAAGCCCATCCCAACCCCCCCCAAACCTTCCACCCAACCAAGACCCACCCACTAACCTCCTTTGCGCCACACCCAGCCCCACTTACACCCATATGCCCAAACCACCCAAATCTTCTATTCCTGCCTGCCAAATGCCTTTTCAAATAAACAAGTTTCACACTGCCTCTGGAAGATGCTCAGGCCTGGGCTGATAAGAACCTCAAGTGGAAGGGGGGAACAAGCGAGGCCACTTCCCTGCGAGCCCTTGTCATATGAAGAAGGCTAATGGACAGTACCCACAGGGAGGGGCGCCTGGCCGATCGCAGGGGCTGCAATGGGGCATGGAAGGACAGGCGGTCTTTCAGATATGTGGGTCCCAGACCATTTAGGGCTTTAAAGGTCAAAATCAGCACCCTGAATTATGCCCAGAAAGCTATAGGAAGCCACCGCACACTTCAGAGCACTGGTGTAATATGTTCCTGGTGCCCTGTTCCCGAAAGGAGGCGAGCCGCCACATTCTGCATCAGTTGCAGCTCCTGAACAGTCATCAAGGGCAGTCCCATATAGAGCACACTGCAATTATCTAGTCTTCAGGTGATGAATGCATGGATGATGGTGGCAAGATCGGAGCCTGAGATGCAAGGTCGAAGATGCCAGACCACATGTAGCAGCACGCCTCGCCACAGATGCCACCTGGGTGTCCAGGCGGAACTGCGAGTCGAGGAGTACGCCCAGACTCTGAACTTGAGGAACCAAAGAGGGACGCACCCCATCAATGATGGGGGCCTCCACTCCTTCGTCCTTACCCACCAGCATCACCTCTGTCTTATCAGGATTCAGCTTCAGACAGCTTGACTTCATCCAATCCCCCACTGCAGCCGTGCACCAGGTGAACACCAAGACTGCAGGGCCTAGGTCTGATGAAAATGAGACCCCATTTGGTTGTTATGGCAGCCATGAACCCCTGCTTTAATTTGCATAAAATGTACATAAGAAAATCTTGAATCAAAAAATGTTCCTATTCAAAATTTCCTTATAGCCCTGGAAATTTTTCGCAGAAAAATTTGATAGTGCAAAATTTTCTGCCCCACATCACTGATCAGCTAGAGCAGCTCAGCTAGAGCAGTTAATTAATCAGTTGTGTAACAGTGTGGTTGGTACACCAAGAGAATTCCAAATATATCCCCAGCCAAATCCAACACAAGGTGGACACATTCTATATCAGACGAGTTAGGCATGACACCTCTGAAAGGCTAAGCTGTCTTTACAGATCACAGCCACTCTGCTCCCCACCCACCCTCGGGCCAAGACTGATGCTGCACAGAGTACCCAGCTGGCACCAGCTAGGACAAAACTGACCCAAGTGCTTCATCCAGTCAGGTCTCCCGTAATGTATATAAGGTCAGCAGTCTCATCCTGAACCAAATCATGGATGATACAAGATTTGCCACACACTTTGCATTAAGCAACATCAGTGTCAGATATGGGGCCCTACTGGTATTAGCCCCCAAATATCCCGACAAGGGGGTAGGGGACACGTTTTTAAATGACATTTGTTGCCACACTATCTGAATAAATGTACAGAAGAATCCCACACAATCCTCTCTCCCCTTGCTCCTCAAAAGCTAGCCAACCAAACTACATACATCAAAATCAGCTAAGGATACAGCCTAGCAGCATAGGCAAATGGGAATAAGAAGGAAAGAAAAGTTGAGAGAAATTTTCATTTTACCTCCAGATACCAGCACTCCATCAGAATTCACAGCCAACGTGTTGATAATAGCATTGTGTCCAGAAAGATTTTGGATGAAGTTCCCATCAGGAAATTTCCACTGTTTAATGTTATCTGGGGAACCAGATGCAAATGTATAGCTGAAACAAGATTAGCAAAGTAAAGTAAGAACAAGTTTAAAACAATCATTTAAAATCAACCCAATTAAATCAAGCTATCAAATAAGTAATTTCAATGCAGAACACTTATATTTGTTTATTCATATTTCTATGCTGCCCTTCCAGCGAAGGCTGGTGCGGCTTACAGTCATAAAAACGTAAGAACATAAGAAGTGCCATACTGGGTCAGACCAATGGTCCATCTAGCCCAGCATCCTGTCTCCGACAGTGGCCAATCACGGGGCTTGGGAGAAGCACCCAACAGGTCACGATGAGGGATCCATTCCCTGTTGTTTTCCCCCAGCTCCTGTCATGTTCCCTGATCCTGTCTGGCTAATAGCTGCTAATGAACCTATCTTCCAGAAACTTGTCCAAACCTCTTTTAAACTCACCTATAGTACTGGCCCTTACCACAGCCTCTGGCAGTAGATTCCACAACCCAATTATATGCTGAGTGAAAAAATAGTTTCTTTTATTTGTTTTAAACTTGCCACCCATGAGTTTCATCGACTGTCCCCTAGTTCTAGTACGAGCTGAAGGGTAAATAACTGCTCCTTGTTTATTAGTTCCACACCACTCATGATTTTATAGACCTCTATCATATCTCCTCTCAGTCTTCTCTTCTCCAAGCTGAAGAGCCCCAACCTACCAAGCCTCTCCTCATATGGGAGTCCTTCCATGCCCTTCATCATTTTTGTTGTCCTTCTCTGTACCTTTTCTAGTTCAGCTGTGTCTTTTTTGAGATGGGGCGACCAGAACTGCACACAATAATCCAGGTGATTTGTATAGAGGCATTACGACATCCTCAGTTTTATTCTCTATCCCCTTCCAAATAATTCCTAACGTTCTGTTTGCTTTTTTTACTGCTGCTACGCACTGCGCTGTGGATTTCATTGTATTGTCCACAACCTCCACCCCCACCCCAGATCCTTTTCCTGAGTGGTAACTCCTAGAAAGCCATTAAAATCAATTTTAAAATCCTTAATATCCAGTCAAACCCACCCCTACATCTTCCACCCAATCCATCCCACCCTATCCCTACCTGCCAAACAAAAGTCTTGCATCATTTTCAGAACATGGGCAGGTTCAACCTTAGGTGGACCTCCAAGGGAAGGGAGTTCCATAATCATGGAGAATGCCTCCCTGCGTGCCCTAGTCGTAAAAACATCACTGGGAGATGGCACCTACAAGAGGGCGTCCCTGGCTGACTTCAGGGGCCACAAAGGGACATAGGGAGGAGGCAATCTTTCAGATACCTAGGGCCCAAACCATTTAGGTCTTTATATTTATTTATTTTCAAGCATTTTTAACCCACCCATCCTGCCAGAGGCAGCTCTGGGCGGTGCACAATATAAAACATTAGTAACATTCAAAACAACTTTTAAAATATACAACAAAGGGAGGTATAAAAAATCCCCAACCACCCACCACGCTACCCATCCTCCCCCTCCCCCCCCCCGCCAAAAGCCAGGCGAAACAGCCACGTCTTGCAACAGCATCGAAACGAGGGGAGATCCGGGGCCAAATGGGCCTCCACCGCCAGGGAATTCCACAGCGAAGGCCCTCTTCATTGTGGCCCCCCGGCAGACTCGGGGGACATCCAGGAGAGCACACACACACACCCCGATGACCGCAGGGGCCGATCCAGAAACTGGGGGATGAAGCGGTCCCGCAAATAGGTTGGGCCGAGGCCATTTAGGGCTTTATAGGTGAGCACCAAAATCTTGAATCGGGCCCGAAGACTACAGGCAGCCAGTGCAGAGACCAAAGAACTGGTGTAATATGTTCCCGGCGGCCCAATCCCACCATGTTCTGCACCAGTTGCAGTCTCCGTACCGTGACCAAAGGTAGCCGCACGTACAGCACGTTACAGTAGCCAAGCCTAGAGGTGATGAATGTGTGGATGACGGTGGCCAGGTCAGAGTCCGAAACATGTGGCCGAAGCTGACGCACCATATGTAATTGGCGGAAGGCACTCCTTGCCACAACCTCCACCTGAGCATCCAAGCCGAGTTGTGAGTCAAGGAGCACCCCCAGACTCCGTACCTGGGGAACCAGTGGAGGGCAGACCCCATCTATGATGGGGGCTTTACCCCCACTGCCTAACCCACCAACATCACCTCCGTCTTGTCGGGATTCAGCTTCAGTCGGTTTGCCCTCATCCAGTCCCCCCCAGTTTCAAGGCACCCGTTAAGCACCGAGACTGCCGGGCCTGGGTCTAATGAAAAAGAGAGGTAGAGCTGAGTGTCATCAGCACATTGATAACACCACACGCCAAACCTCCTGACCACCTCACCAAGCGGCTGCATATACACAGTTAAAACGAGCACCTTGAATTGTCCTTAGAAAGCTATCGACAGCCAGTGCAGACTCTGGAGCACTGATGCGATCCAGGCAAGAGCTGCCATGTTCTGCACCAACTGCAGCTTCCAAACAATCTTTAAGGGCAGCCCCATGTAGAGTGCACTGCAGAAGTCTAGCCTCAAGGTTATGAAAGCATGGATGATGATACCCAATCTGAAAAAAAAATGTTTCAGCCTTCTCACCAAATATAATTGGCCATCGCTGCAACCTGACAATCCAGGCGCAACAGTGGATCCAAAAACACCCCAAGGCTGTGAACCTGAGTGACCAAAGGAGGCTGGACCCCATCAATAACAGGGGTCCCTATGCCCCCCAGGTCACACAACCAGCCAACCATCACCTTGGTCTTGTCTGGATTCAGCTTCAATCAGTTCACCCACATTCAGTCCCCAAAGGCAGCCAAGCACCGGGCAAGCACCAAGACTGTAGGACCTGGGGTCAGATGAAAAGGATTGAGAGAGAGCTGAGTGTCATCAGCATGTTGATGGCACCACACTCCAAATCTCTGAACGATCACGCCCGGGGTGGAGACAACATGGAATCCTGCAGGACCCCACACAGGAGCACCTGAGGGGACGATGAGCCACCGCCCATCACCATCCTCTGGGTCCTTCCAGCCAGGAATCAATGGAACCACTTGAGTGGTCTTGCAAACCCTGGCCAGGTCCTGCAGCTGTGTCAACAACTCCCCATGATCAACAGTATCAAAGGCCGACGACAGATCTAACAAAACAAACGAGGTACAATTTCCTATTTCAGTTTCCAAGTGGAGATCGTCAACCAAGGTCAAAAGTACAATTTCAGTGCCATACCCACAATGAAAACCCGACTGACATGAGTCCAAGAATCCAATAGCATTGAGATGCGCCTGAAGCTGCGAGGCAACCATCCATTCAATAACTTTCCCTAAAAAGGGGAGGTTAGAGACAGGGTGATAGCTGGCAGGGGAGTCAACATCAAGAGAGGGTTTCTTGAGCAGGGCACAGACAACTGTAGTTTTACGGCCATCAGGTACCCTGCCTTCCCAAAGCGAGACACTGACAACCCCGACCAACAATGCCCCCAATGTCTCCTGGCTGGCTTTCACCAGCTCTCTTTGCTGTGCCACAGCCACAGCATAATCCCTTAAAACAGTCTATGCTGATTTAGTTGGCTTTGGTACAGGTAGTGTGCCACCTGTGCTCCAACCGCCTACCCTCTTACTTTAGCAGCCTCAGGTTCTCCACATATCAGGGAGACCTGTGCTGCCACCGCGAAGGAAGTGAATGCCTGGATGCCACCGTGTCAATACCCCAGGTCAAAATGCCATACCACAAATCAACCAAGGCACAGACAGGGAGGCCGTCGAGGTCTGCGGCTAAATTTCCCAGAGAGTTCTGGAATCCTATTGGATTCATTAGTCTCCGGGGGCGGACCATCTGAACTGGTCCACCACTCTGATGGGGGCAAGGCAGGGCGGGGATCTGGGCCGTCAGAAGGTAATATTTGTTTGTGGTATATAAATCAAATACTAATAACTATTTCCCCTCAAACCTTTTTACTCCTAAATCACTGACAATCTAAAATAGCCCATTTATGTGAAATTTAACCATTTCTACATAATTGTCCTATAAATTGTCTGGTCCAATTACCAGATAATTCTGCAGTCATGTTTAAATTTATGGAGTTTTGTGAGAACCAAGGGTTTAACAAGGACAACAAACTTTTAAAAGAATAATAATTCTCACTAAGAACCAGAATCAAGTACAGAATTATTTTGTTTTTGACATTACTCATACAGAAAATGAGAACTGTAAAGGTAACAGACTACATTTTCAAAAGATATTACTATTTGTATAGCAACAGTGAGGCTGAAGAGTCGTTATTACAGAGAGAGGTCCCTGGCCCGAGGATCTTACAATCTAGAACTAACAAGGGAAGGGAAGACGAGGGAGTGAGATATAAGCACAAACTTTGACTGTAAAGCACTGTGTACGCCCAGTACCGTTATAGAAATGACAAGTAGCAGCAGTAGTAATTACATGCAATTAAACTAGGGCTGCAACCTTTAATTGATCAACTTGATTAATCAATTAATGGGCGATCACTCGATTAAAATCACGACCACCACCCCATTAATTGGAGTGTAAAATCAGTGAGGAAGTTGTACTGATATGCACAGATAATGCAAGAAATGATGTTCTAGGGGTTGAGAAATCAGATTTTGAAAAGTGGGATGTGCTGCTCGACCTCTACAACTGAGCATAAACAAGGCTCTTTCTGTTGCCACGATGGACAAGTACTTGGCAAGTGTCTACAGGGTTCGATCCTGTCTCCGCTTCTGTTTAATGTGTATATGCAGCCCCTGGGGGAGATCGTGAGAGGGTTCGGGGTGCAATGTCACCAATACGCGGATGATACTCAGCTGTACCTCTTGTTTTCGACCGACCCAGGCCCTGCTGTCTCGTTGCTTTCCCAATGTTTGGAGGCTGTGGCGGATTGGATGTGGCAGAACAGACTGAAGCTCAATTCTGATAAGACGGAGGTGATGGTGGTGGGTAGAGCGAGGGAGGTGATGGCCCCTCGGGGGGGGTGGGGTGGGGGTGTTGTCTGCCCTCTTGTAGCCCAGCAGGTTCGGAGTCTGGGGGTGGTTTTGGATCCGGGCCTTCGTCTGGATCGGCAGGTGGAGGCAGTGGCTAAAGCCGCCTTTCACCAGCTGTATCTGGTACGGAGGCTGCACCCATACATTTCCGGGCCCAACTTGGCCATCCTTATCCATGCCTTCATCACCTCGAGGCTGGACTACTGCAATGCGCTTTGTGGGGCTCCCCATGGTTCTGGTTCGGAGGCTGCAGCTGGTGCAGAACGCGGCAACCCGTCTCCTTACAGGGACGAGGTGGTGGGAGCATATAACACCTGTGCTCCGCACTCTGTACTGGCTGCCTATAGCGTACCGAGCCAGATTCAAGGTGCTGGTGTTGATCTATAAAGCCCTATACAGCCTGGGCCCCTCATACCTTGGGGACCGCCTCGCCTTCCGCGCCTCAGGGCGATCCCTGCAGTCTGCTGGGGGCGCCTTCATGGAGGTCCCCCGTGTGAAATGGGGGGCCACAATGGAGAGGGCGTTCTCGGTGGCCAGGCTGCAACTCTTGAACTCCGTCCCGGAGAAAGCTCACCTGGCCCTGGGTCTGATGGCTTTTCACCGAGCCTGTAAGACCTGGCTGTTCGCCCAGGCCTTCGGAGGGGAGGAAGGGGAGGGGAAGGAATTTTGGGATGGGGTGGTTTTAATCATTTATTGTGATGATGTTTTATATGTTTTTACTGTTGTTTTACCTTGTTGTGAGCCGCCCCGGGATGCCATAGGCATGAGGGGGCGGCCAATAAATATAAATAAATAAATAATAAATAAATAAAATAAATAATAAAATTGTTGATCACTTCAAGCATAGCGCACAAAGAACTCTACTCTTAGGAAACAAAAAGAAGTTGAAGTAGGTGACAGCAAGCTGCAGCAGGATATTGCCACTAAATGGAACAGCACTTTTATAATGTTGCGCAGTCTTGTAGGAAGTCCAAAGAAGGAAGGCCATTTCCCCCACACTTTTTCTGCTCTTTAATGTACATTAACTTTTTGTTTTTACTTATTCTGCTCTTTAATATTCATTAAGCACTTAGCATGTTCATTAAAAACATGTCTAACAATTTGACCACAATTTCTGGTGAATTTTTCACTTTTGGGAAATTTAAGCAAATTATGTAAATCATATGCAACTTTTAATTGATTCATTAATCAACTAAAATTCTACAGATTAATCAACTAATATTTCTTTAATCGATCTGCAGCCCTAAATTAAACAGATTGCATTTCTAAGTACAATTACACATTTCCTTGTTGAGAAGCTAAATGTCAAGAATGACTGTCACTATTCTATTCTTCCAAAGTAGTTAAAGGCATCACTATGGCTCAGTACGAACATACAACTAATTTGGGGGAACAATTTAATATTGTTCCTGATTGTCAGCTGAACATTCAGGAATTTTGTCTGCACAACAAAAAATGATTATATTTTTCAGTAGGCAGGCTTACAGCAATTCTGTCTTTTTGACAGAAATTTACCATTCCAGAATATACTACTGTTCCAAGTAATCCAGTATCTTGTTTCTATCAGTGACCAATGCCAGATTTAAAAAGAGAAAGGCACACATGGAGAAGTGTTCATGGTGACTGCCCCACAATTATGGAACTCTCTTCTCCTGGAGGTCCACCTGCTCGTCTTCAGGAAGAGATGCAAGACCTTTGTGTTTGGTCAGACATTTGGTAGGTAGGGATAGGATTGGGTGGAGGGATTAGGTTGGGGGGTGGTTTAGGAGATTTCTGTACTTGTTTTATATGTGTTTGTGTTTTGTAAGCTACCCTGAACCTAACTGGGGAGGGCAGGGTAAAACTTTGAATAAATAAATGACTAGCAAGTGAATTAATCTAGTCTCCCCCAGAAAAGATAATATAAGCAGCAAGAATTTCCCCTTATGGGTGTGACAAGATAGTTCTGTCTTGCTTGGTATAGCAATGGTTTGTTAGAGTGTTCCGTATAATGCATTTCTGACTGAAATTTTGCAGGGAGTAAAATGAAATTTAAAAAGACACAAGCTAAAAAAAAAAAAAAAGAAGACACAAGCTAGAAGTATACCATGATTTCTGCATCATCCTTATCCTTTATCATTTTTTAATTTTATAATCTTAACAGGTTTTATATTAGATTGGACTGGTGGTCCTTCTAGCCACAGTCCAATCTATGATGGTGGCCAGTACAAAACGTTTCAGAGACAGGTGCAACAAAACTTGCAGTAGGCAGAACAGTTTGCCCTGCATAACCCAACTCTGAATAAATCTCAAAAAATTGGCTGCTGGTCTTATCAGAATTCCCAACATTGCATTAACACCAGTGGGGCTGAAACACTGTAAACAGTAGGATATTTTTCAATAATTTCTACTACGGTAAGGACTCCAAGCAGCAGCCATTAATTGTCCCCAGCTCCTACCCTGTACATATTTTTAATGCACTCCAGGATTTTGCCATCTTATTCACTGGACGGGACCTGCGGTACTTTGTGGACTGGTGGTTTACCGCTACTGATACTTGCAAACTGTGCAGAGATGAAGAGATGAAAAAACAAAAACAAATCTTACTGTCTTGGATGCAATACAACTGCTCTTACAGATTTCTTGTGGTTTGTTAAAGTGACACGAGTTTTTCCTGCCACCATATCCCAAAGTCGTATTGTGGTATCATGGCTTCCTGCAATTTAAAAAGTGATAAAAAGGCATGCACTGTAAATAAGCACCATCAATTTAAACTTGATAAGCAGCAATTATGAACAACACATTTCATTTTAAGTACAGTTGTATACTTATGGCCTACATACAACAATTTATACCATTGCTGTCTCTAAGATATGTTGGCTAGTAATAAGTCTATAGCAACAAAAACCTGAAGAATCTCTTTTGCATTGGGAATCTTTATTTGCCCTAAAGATTTTCACAATCTAATTAAATACAAGGCCAGAAATGCCCACGATGACTATTCGGAAGCTGCAACTGGTGCAGAACGCGGCCTGCCTTCTGTTGGGGGTGGGTCGGTGGGAGCACATTACACCAGTGCTCCGGAATCTGCACTGGCTGCCAATTGCTCTCTGGGCACAATTCAAGGTGCTGGTTTTGATCACTAAAGCCCTGAATGGCTTGGGTCCCAGGTATCTGAAAGTCCACCATTTCCTTTATGTTTCATCGCGGCCTCGGAGATCAGTCAAGGGTGCCCTCTTGTGGGTACCAACTCCCTGTGAAGTTTGTACAAGGGCACGTAGAGAGGCATTCTCAGTGGCTGCTCTACAATTATGGAACTCTCTCCCCTTAGAGATCTGCCTAAGTCCGAACCTGCTTACCTTTTGGAAGAGATATACAACCTTTTTTGGGGGCCAGGCGTTTTGCAGGCAGGATAGGACTGGGTGGGATGGGGTAGAGGGTTGGTGGATGGGGTTTGGAATTTCTTTTAATTTTTTTATATGTTTCTTTTATGCATGAAAGAGATGCTTTGTGTTCATGTATTTTATATATCTTTCGATGCCCTGAGCCTTCAAAGGAAGGGTGGGATAAAAATTGAATAAATAAATAAATAATAATGGAAGAAACAAATTGAGGGGATAGGGATTAAAGACGACGGTTACAGTGATATGAATGCACTCCATGATTTTGCCATCTTATTCACTGGACGGGACCTGCAGTACTTTGTGGATTGGTGGTTTACTGCTACTGATACTTGCAAACTGTGCAGAGATGAAAAAACAAAAACAAATCTTACTGTCTTGGATGCGTGGGTGCATGGACTAACTACATACAGAGTGATCAGGTTATGTATCTTTCAGGATAGGAAACAACCCCCCCATACCTGTAATAATCTGTGGTTCCGCAGCTTGGCACTTCACTGTTGCCACTGCATTTGTATGTCCAGATAATGTGTGCACACTGGCTTTTGTCCTCACATCCCAAATCTGAGGAAGTCACAGTAAATTCAAGAATCAAGAAAGTGTGTGTTCTTCATTTTTATGTTCAATCATTGATTACATGCCACAGTCCTGATAAAATAAGCTATTCATATTACGCTGTAAAGTGACAGATCAATTAATCACAGAGCTGCCGCACAGTGAATTTTAAATAATCAGAACAACTTTCTTTAAAAACTCAAAGCTTAGCTTAAAGTTGCACAGCACACCTTTTAAGGTCAGGAAACTTTGATTTCTACAAAGATCAATGTGATCTCAGTAACAAAATCTCTCTTCGTGAGCTGCTGCCAGAAGTACGGAAGTCCTAGATTAAAACACTTAGGAATTCGGCAAGGCATTCCTAATGGAGAGCCTACAATTTTGGAGTTCATTCTTCAATCTATAGTTTGCCTCCTCACGTTGAGCTAGGCAGACATTAAGTGTAACAGGGAAATCAAACATAGCATGTATGGAGCCATAGTTCCTGACAAGTTGGCGGATTAGATTTTACTGTTTATACATAGGTTTTTTTAGATGCATGCACTTTAGAAATAAAAAAGTTAAAGATAGCTGTTCTACTTACACGTGCAGTTGAGTCTCTGCTACACGTTACCAGCACATCTATTGTTGGGTGCAAGTCCAAACCATAGACAGCACTTAGGTGACCATGGTAATGCCTAATAACCTACAAGGACAAACCAATTTTAGTTATCCAGGCATTTGATGTCTACAGTTGTTGCCAATGTGCCCTGACCTGAGAAATCTAAACGTACCTTATTATATTCAAGATCCCAACATTTCACTTGTTTGTCTTCTCCACAAGAGAACAGGTATGGACTTCTTCCACTTACTATTACCCCTCGGACAGTACTAATGTGTCCCGTTAAAGACAGTTTTAATTTGCCACTAGCCAGATCCCAGATCTGCATTGGGAGAAGCAAATGTTATTTTTACAAGTGGACCAGACATCACAACACGATATTAGGCAAGTCTGTCATGTATAATTAAAGCCAACAGTTCTAAGAACTAAATAGCCCAATAGAGTTAACCACATGGCATCAAAAAGCCAAGACACTTCAATCTGAATGCTAATACTAACTTTCAGACTTCAAAGACAATTCAGATCTCAGATAATGTATTTATTTGTTTAAATTTGTATCCTGCCCTTCCTCAAAGACTCAGGGCGGCTAGCACCATAAAAGCAAAATACAAAAAACAAAAACAAACCCCCCCAACCATCCCACAGCAACACCCCCCCCCCCCAAGAAAACACCCAATATCACTTCACCATATCCCACTCCAACCTCCCTCACAACCCTACCCCAAACCACCCAGCAAACTCCCCATCCCCGCCCACCAAATTATTTATTTATTTATTTATTATTTATTGAAGCAATTTGGCAGATCAGAATGAATAATAAGGCCATAAGGTGTGCTTTACAGCTGACTGTTCCATATGTTACCGTTGAGAATATGTTTAAAACAAATAAAAACATTCAAGTGTCATGCAAGTGAAAACAAATTCAACAGTGATGATAACTTGCCAGTTCTCGCCTCCACACTCTTACCTTTATAGTTCTGTCAGCAGAGCCAGTAACAAACCACTGATTTCCTGGTTCTACTGCAATACATCTTACCCAGCCAAGATGACCACTGATAACCTTTAGAAATAATAAAAAGACTCTGACTCAAAAGATAAATGTACATCTGTCAACAATGATTGTTCTCTCTGCTTCTGAACTTTGCTCAGTTTCATGCTTGTGATACAAAACCCCATAATGGGATCAGAAAAAATACATTTGAAAAAAGAGGAATATGTGTTACATGACCGGCGCTATATAAATGTTTATAATAATAATAATATTCAGTTGTCTTGATGCGTTAAGAACGAGACATTATTTTCCATCAATCAAATGTTATTGACAGAGACTGTAGCTGGCGTCTCTCCTGTACCGAGATGTCAACTACCAAGAGGGGCGATAGATACAGGATAACAATCTCGACTGAAAATTGGCTTTTAGTTCTGATATAAAGCAAAACGACAGGGTAATATTATCTTACACTGCCCTTATTCATAAAAGATCTGTTTTACAAATAGCAAGGACTTCAGTTTCTAGAGAAGTCAACTCAATACACTATTCAACAAATGGCCTTCAGGCCAGATCCTGCCCCATGTGGCTTACTCCTGTGTTTCACCAGCTCTCTCCCTCTCCTCCCACAGCTTCTGAAGCAGCTTCTGAAGCAGAAGCTGGATTGAAGACAAGGGAGTACAGCAGGGCTGGGCCATGTTCCATGGACGACAAACAGCGCAAGGCAGGTGAGTGCAGGATTCAGGGCTGCCACACAGATACCTCTACCAACCTGGCTTCCCCACTAAATTTCCCTTGCTTCCCTAAGCTGAGCTCCCCCAGCCCTTTTCACTCCCCATATCCCTAGTTCTTCCCCACCAATCCCTATTCTCCTTTCACCCACTGGCCGCAATTCTCTTTCACTCCATCTTCACCGCCTAGCACACAGAATTCTATTTGCCCTGTCCATTCTATTCCTTACACCAGAGTTGCCCCATTAGAACGTTAAGCAGCTATAAGAGAGGGCTAACTAGACTGTAGGCCATGAAACCAGATATCTGTTTAGTCTGTTGTTTTTGGTATTAAGCAGTTATGAATTTCTAGTCTTGTTCTTTTGCTGTCCACCTTCCCTTTCAGGACAAGGATAAACAAGTCAGAAATGAAATGTCTGCACTGGGAAAAATATCCATGGAAGGACAATAGAGTGTTGTATCCATTATCATTTTTCTACGCGAACTCATCTGCCATTATACGGTTTGGTCTGATTCACTTGCATAAATGTCAAGAGGGCATATGGTATACTGAATGAGGCACTCCAGATGTTGTGACTAGCATCTGTAAATCCCATGGGAAAATGACAGTCAAATTCAAGAGATAGAACAAAGCAATTCAGATGAGACCTTTTATTGAGTCAACTACTGCTGGTGAGAGTTAGTCCAATAAAATTACTCAACTGCTTTGTCTCCAACACTTACATTTAGGACCAACACAGCAACCATCCTCTCTTTCTAGTCTAGACTTAAATATAAAGCAAAGAAAATGAAAAACAAATTATTGTCTCTAATCTCTTGCTCCAAACCATACTTGTAATAGGCAATACTGTAATTACAAGATTTTTGCACAGAAGCATGACTTAAAGTTGACTATTCCTTTAAATTCTTTTCTATTGGGCTGCACTAAAAACTGAGTGGATTTGGGGTTATTTGCACAGTATGCAACATTCCTTTTAACTTTGTGTAAATGTTTACAACAGATGTTTAAAGATGTTTAATGTTTACAACAAATCTTTATTTATTTATTTATTTTATTTTATGCATTTGTAACCTGCCCATCCTGCCACAGGCAGCTCTGGGCGGCGTACAATATAACTTACTCTGTATAGTTTCCATGGTGGATGCCACTGAGGTTTTGGCATTGTTGGAGCTTTCTTTGCCATCAGTGCAGAATTTTTGTTTCCACCTGCTTCCATCAAAGCCTGTAAATTGAAAAGGATGTTATAACTATGTACAGTAACTTTTATTTTCCCTTGATGTCAAAGGTTTCTATACCCACTTTAGATCATTGTGGCAGCTTCCCTCATGAGAAGGCATGTTATCTCTATGATGGGTTAATTGCAGGTTCAGATCCCAGATCTTTGAATGTAACAATTCTAATTACAATGAAGTGATCTCTGATAAGAAACTCACCAGAGACAAACCAGGAGGCTGTGAACGCTCAGAAATCCCAGCATGTCTGTAAATATCACCCACACCAGCTGCAGTACGATTTGCATCTAACCTGCACAGGGGAAAGAGTACTAAGCTATAAGCAGGGAATGTTGTAAAAATAATATACCTTATACAATTAAAATCTGTAAAACATCTCGTGATAGCCCATGGTATTTTTACTCAAGCCGTTTCTATATAAGGACTTCCTTTATCTTGAGCTCTTTACACCTCTACATCCAAGACCAATCATGAGGGTTGCAAAGTGACCTGTATCTCTTCAAAATTCATTCTTAGGTCACATTCTTAGGTCACCTCATTCTTAGGTCACATTCATCTGGGCAGATTTATTTTTGTAAGTCGCCCCAAGCTACCGAGGGAAGGATGGGGCGGGATATTAAGTATGGATATAAATAATTGCCCTAATTGCATTTGTGCATGGTTCAGTTTCTCTTAAGTGAAAAAAGTTATTTTTCTTATTTTTATATTGGGTACTCAAGAAATTAAAAATGTCAGCTGCACCATTTATAGTCAATACAGTTCTTATTCAGCAAGATTACCTGTGACTGTTGTTAGTTTTTTGTTGTTTTAACCCACAATGCCTGGGTAGGGCCAAGTGATTTAATATATCACCTACCTGTTATGTATAGGTCTAAACATATTACTAATACTCAAAAAGTGGTTTTTTATTTTCATTTTTTTTCTGCCTTTACATATTAGAGCAGCAAAACAATGTTATAGGAACATTGACATGTTTTACCCAAGGCCTGAAAGCTCAAATACACATAGGCTGTTTTCACACAAGACACTCTCCACCCACTATACATGTTGCAGGGCTGCAGTGTTGCCCTATGGGTGTTTGTCTGAAAACACCCTTAGTTGGTATCTAATTAGCCCTTCAAGAGAAGATGTTTGAAAGATGAATGAAAGAGCAGTTCCTTTTCCTACATGCTTGGACAAAAAATTGTAGTAGCTGGGGAAGAGGTTTAGAAGAAGGGCAGGTGTTCACTTGATGGGTCTCATAATTCCACTACACGGTACAGCTGACATTTTAAATATTTAAAGTGCTGGACCAAAGAAAAAGTACTTCGAATGAAATGTTATATGAGCTAAAGTAACCCCTAGCAAAGGTTGTTAATCTAGAATTAAGAATAAAAGGCTATCCATTTCTTGAGTACCCAATACAAAAATAAGAAAAATAACATTTTTCACATAAGAAACACCTAGCCATGCACAAATGCAATTAGGGTCATTAGCATAACCTTAACTCTTTCTGTTATTCCAACTTTTTGAAAACCAGAGATTGTAACAACCATATGTATTCATCAGATTCATTTCACTAGTAACAACAAATAAGTTTAATACTGTATTCTTGAATATGTGTGGAAGCATGGATAAGTATCCGAATACGCAGTTTTGGCTAGGTGGCTAGTTTGTTTTGAGACCTTATCTCTGCATGTGGATATTTTTGAAGTTTTGGAGCTTTATAGAAAAGTGCAACCCTAACTTGTAGTTTGTTGGCCAACATTTGTATTTTGAGAAAATAGTAAGCAAGTTAAGAAAATGAGTAGTATACCTGGACTGAGAAGGAGGAAGAGCAACGGCTAAAGACTGAGCAGCTGATTCACTGGGCATTCTCTGAATCTTAGTGTCTGCTGTCAAAGCCACACCTTGTAAAAGAGAATATATGCCGAACTTCAGAAAAACTAGGACATGTCTTTTAATATCTCTGTATTTGATATTTTGCTTAAAAAAACAAAAACAAAAAACCAGCACAACTCAAATCCTTATTTATTGTTGCTGACAGAAAACCTTACGTATATTACAAGGCTACATAAATTAAGATTGTTATTTATTTGGATCCCAAGCCTGTTAGAATACAACTCTACTCAGAAAGAACACGTATGGCTTGAATAGCAGCTAAAAAGCAGTGATGCTCTTGGAGAATACATGAGGAGTCCAAGAAGATCAGAATCAATTTTGTATTGGGTAGGAGAAATATATTGGGACAGGTTGAGGAAGAGCGATAGCCTACTGATTAATAACTATGTAGTTTAATAGTATAATTTCGATTTCAACACAGACAATAAGAATGGTGCAGAAACAAAGGAATCTACAACACTCCATAAATTGCAATACTGATTACAGGGTGATAAATTCTATTTTACAACCCCACTTGAAAGCATCTTTGCTCAAAATTCTTTAACTTGGGTTTCTTTATCTCTGTGAAGATTAGTCTCTTAATGTTTCATAACTATTACTCTCGTAATGTGCAATAAGGTTATATCTACAAATTCATTTCCCTATGCAAAAATTATAATCACAGATTTTCCTATACCATATTATTTGGCACTGAAATGCTAATTTTCCAATTCAATTAAGAATACAGGGGCCTAATTTTCTCAAAACACAAATCTAACAACATTCCATCTAAACTGAAAAATATCGGGTCCAACTCTGCAAACTTGGTTTATACAGAGCTCCTATGGAAGTCAGGTCCTAAGTATTCTTAAACTTTAAGTATAACCTGCTGCCTATATACTTTTGCAAAACCTTTCTTATCATGCATCTAAAAATAACAATTTCATCAACATATAAACAAGCATAAGATAGCCTAACTTAAATCTGAAACCAAAATTCTGATATTATTCTCAATTCTAAATCAGATGACTGTCTACTTTATCAGTCTTATATCTTAAACTCCTGACCTTTTGGAGTTGATTCTGTTGTTTTTACATAGTTTGTGCATGAAAGTTATACATGTTTATAAGATCTGCTCACCAGGCCCAGGAGGATATGGATGTGTGCCTGTTATCAAATATTCATGTTCTTGTCCTAGACAGTAACACAATGTTTTATTATTGTAATTCATCACTTTATTTTATTGTTTTAATAATTATTGCAATTTATCACTTTATTCTAGCATTTGCCCTGTTAGGATTTTTCAGCAACTGATGACAGTGACACACCCACCTAATGTTCAGGGACCCATGTTCACTACACTTTCCTCAGTGCTGGCAATGGGGAAAATGCAGTGAGCACAAGTCCCTGGCTATGTTAGAGAATTTATTTTACCCTTACAGTATCTGAGCAACTCCCATTCACCTGCACTACTCTCTCACCTGTTTTACTCTCTTGGCTACAAGGTTTCTGGGATCAAAAAAGTGCTAGCTTTAAAATGACAATGCCATTTTTCGCTACCATGATTAGCCCTAATGAATGCGAAGAACACACTTTGACATGGACAAGAGTGCATAGATGAAGCTGATAAATAGCAAGAAAAGGGAAAATTGGGTGCTTACGTGGTGAATTTCCTTCTACAGGACTCCTCCTGGATGGCCAGCTCAGGACACTGGGGTTAGATTCCCACCTCGACCAGCAGGAGGCAAACTTCAACTTTTGGGAACATGCACAAAGGGGATCTGACCCCTAGTGCTCCAGATGATACCAAGTAATTCCATCCTTACATAATAGTCCTCTAAAAATTTTCAACTGGAAATCTTAAAATAAACTAACTACTCAAACAAAACTAACTGAGCAGCAAGTTCCACTGAGTCAAAATTAACCAGGTGGGTAGCTGGCTGTCCAGGAGGAGTCTCTGTAGAAAGAAAAGTCACCAGGTAAGCACCCAGTTTTCCTTCTTCAAAGGGATGCTCCTGGATGGCCAGCTCAGAATACTGGGGAATGTCGCAAAGCAGTGTCAGCAAAATCTAGGAAGGAATAAGCAGAATGAAAAGTATATGGCTTAGCAGAGAAAAACGAAACTACTGCCCAAAGTGCCCTTCTCCCAAAGGTCGCATTCACAGGTCCCTGTATCTAAATCTTATAATGCCTGATAAAGGTGTGAACCTAAGACCAGTGGCAACTCGGCAGATCTCCTCATATAGATCCTGATTCCTGGATGCCTGAGTAGCTGCAGCTCCTCTAAGAGAGTGTGCAAAATAGGCTGTGGAGGCACTTTGTTCTGAGACCTATATGCCTCTCTAATACAAGCTGCTAGCCATTTAGAAATCAAAGTTCTGAAGCTTTCAAACCCTTCCTGTTAGGACTATAATTAACAAACAGGGAAGACGACTGCCGAAAGGCAGCCGTTCTATCCACTTTTTTAAATGAATTAGGGATACCCTGTTCTCCTGTGCTATGCATAAAACATCCATTGATGTCACTAGAGTACATTAGTATTTATATAGCATACTCTACTCTCTGCCAAATTTCCCATGTTCCAAACACTTTAGAGTGTATGGGCAAAAGTATATGAGTGATGAAGAAAAGTTATGTTTTTCTTCCAAATGTAACCTATGAAGTAATTTCAATCCACTTGACCATCATAAAATATTGTTCACGTACACACTAAGGACAAACTAACCTTGATTTGCAGGATACTGCTTAAGTTCATAAGAATCTCCAGAATTCTGTGACAACTTTTCTCGAAGGTTTTCTTTCATTATAGGCATATGCATAACAGAATTATAGTCTGTGTGAAGTTTGACTGACATCTTTAGTTTGTGGCTGTTAAAGAAAAAATAAGCAGACATTACATTTTCATTCCTGTCTAATTGTAAATGTTTTTACATTGCACTTTTATAGTATTTAATGAGTCTTGTGTTTTCCTTCAACCATCACCAGATGGCAGTTCTGCTCAAATGTTTGTTTCCTTCAAGCAAGTGCATGATCAGTCATAAAGTAATGACATACACCAAGAATTTATACTGGTTAAATTATTAGTGTGTCTAAAAATGCTAATGTTTGCTCTCCTTACCTCTGTTCATCTAGTACTACAGGCTTTGCATTATCGGCCACAAACATATCATGAGTTCTCTTCAAAGATCTGAATACAAGCGTGTGCACAGAGTGTTTCTGAACTTCCTGCAGAAAGAGATAAAAGTAGTATATTGATGATTTTTGTCTGCACTATGTGCATGCTGTTTATTTTGTGACAGAGTACACAACTGGGGTTTGATACTATTATAGTGTCATGCATCCTGTGTCACCTGAGTGCATGTTCCAGATCAGTGAACTAAAGTTTATTGTTGTAGGCTCAAAACCAAAAGCACGTGCTTTTATTTAATCACATTAAGTGACATTCTAGCTATGACCCGGAACTAGTGAACTTATTTGCAGGGGGTATTTGATTGGATAGAGGGAGAGTCTTCACTAGGGATGGGCGAACAGAACCGAGTTTGGAAATTCGGTTCGGTTGGAAAATCGAGTTCGGTTTGGAAGTTCGGTCCGAGCTTCCGGACCGCATTCGTCCATCCCTAGTCTTCACAGCAGAATAAGGATTAGAATTACCTTTCTTTTTAAGGAAGTTTTCTCTTTGGGACAGAGAATACAATGGCACTGGGGCCGGTCCCATGGAATGCAAATCCCGTGCAAAAAGCCACACACACCGCCATTGTGGGCATATGGTGTCATGCGAAAACCACGGGCTATGGGATCAGTCCCATTGGCTCTAGCAACACATGCTGCAAACACTTATGCCAGTGTAGTTTCACTGACTTCAACGAACTGCATGAGTATAAGCATGTACATGATCAATGTCAACACGAATTTTTGCACTTCACTTATAGACCACTGAAACAGGATAATGAATAAAGGCTGCATAAACCAGATGTCCTATCCAGTATAACAATTCCTGGGTTTTTTTAAAAAGATAAAAGTAGACCTTGTAAAAAGCTTTGATATCTACAATATATAGTTTAAAGTTACTATGCAAATGCTTACTATTAAAACCATCCAATGACTAGTGTGTGGTATATGTAAAGTTTACTCCCAAAAATTATGTGCAACATCAATTAAGAATGCCATAAGTTCCACCCCACAATCCCTTCAGACAAATGTCAACAAGAAAGAAAACACATAGTAAACCTAGCCAGTGAATTCTCTTCCTTTCTGTTACCTAACATATTCTGTTAAAACTCAACACATCACATAACTCAAGGAACATTTGACTACATCCACGGAATGCTTCCACTTGAAAGATATGTAAAAGTATATCCAGGACTGTAAAAATTCACCCACCTGCTTGCCTCTGGTGAGTATACTTTTTGAGCTGGCAGGTGGATTTCCACAGCCCTGGGCTTCTTCCCTCAGCTGATGAGGAAAAGGAGCCTAGCCTGGTGAGTGGTCTTTTATGTCTGGCTACAGCCCTGGTTATTTTTGACTAGTAAGAAATTACAGCAGAGTTAAGGTTCAGTCAAGTGTTTCCTGTTAGGTGATGTTCGACAGATACCGATTTGTAGAAGAGCTTAGGGACAGAAGACACTGGCTAGATTATTTGTACTGTCAGTGAAAACCCTAACTACAGGGGTTTTTTCTTGTTGGGGCTTAGTTACATGGCTTATGCAGCAGACTTAACTCATGTTCAACGTATGTTCTATTGCTCAGAGAAGTAGTTTGATAATTTAAATTCCAGTTTCTCTCTCTCTCTTTTTTTTTATAAAAGAAAAGTGTTACACACTATTCTCTCAATGTTATTAAAATCAGTTGTTTTTACTGGCAAAATCTGACATTTCCTATAACTATCTCAACAGACTTGGACCTTGGTACTCTATTCAGAGCTCTGCCACTGAGTTTCAGCAGTAACAGTTGGATGTTTTTTAATCAGTCACTTTACTCATTCTGTAATAAGCTGTAATATCACCTGGCATCATAACTGCCCTTTATTGGGGTTGAGGCACATAGTTTGGAAACCTCTGCTGTTCCAGATGTGTGGTGTGACTATGTAGCTACACTTTGGAGAAGGAGTTCCTACTTTTCAAATCCTCACACCACTCCTTGAACATGCTTTAGCGCAAGTTACACCTTACAGCCACCTTCTGCAATCATTTATTTGTAAAATGAGGTCACACCCTAACACTTCCTTTCCTAAAACTAACACATTAAAATCTGGGTGTGGAGAAAGGCCTGCTTTGAAAGGAAAAGTGGATGTACAATCAGTGGAGTGAGATTCAAACTCATGACATCCTGTGTCCTGGGAACATTCAGGCCATGTTCTGATAAACAGATAAATCAAAGCAACTACTTTGATTTCAATAAATTGAAGTAACTAACAACAGTGTAAACTGAAGGAGTACTGCGTCAATCTCCACTGCCCCCTCCCCCCTTCAAGATAAATGAACCGAGATCACTACTCTCACAATAAGTGTTCACATGATCAGTTACTTCCAAATGATTTTTCAGGAGTACATACTTCTATTCCTGAATAACTTTGGTTTAGTGCTCTGTTCGTGTGAACACTTCAGGAAGTAAAACAGAAGGTTCGCTACATCAAATAGGAACATGGCCTGATGTTCTCTGCAGAAATGCAACTGTCAACCTCTTTATACTGTAATGATGCCAAAAACCAAGGTGGGGCAGAGAATATCCGAACAAAGTAATCAGCAGATAATACTGAAAGATCTATCGACATAGCATATTAAAATGAATACTCCCCAAAGATACGTGTGAGAGAAACAAAGAATGATCAGGCATTCTGATTAAGGATCTATTTTTAAAAATTAATCTATTCAAAGCTAGATATGGGGGAAACACCACGGGGAACTTGAACTATCGGCTATCAACGGCTTGGACCCCATTTACCTGTGAGACTGCCTTCCCCTATCCCCCGGGCTCTGGATCAGCCCCAGAGATCAACCAGGGGCACCTTTCTCAAAGTCCCCCAGGTGGCTACTATGGAAACGACGTTCTTGGTGGCCACACCAAGGCTGTGGAACTCCCTCTCAGCGGAGGAACGATTGGACCCAGATCTCCCCTCTTTTAGACGATCTTGTAAGACCTGGCTGTTCCATCAGGCTTTCAACGAGTGAGACTGGTTGGGTGGGATGGTTTTTGTTTTATGTTTATATTTTTATGGCTTCCCCCTTAAAGTGGTTTTATATTTGTTTTTATATGTTTTATATTTTTGATTTAATTTGTAAGCCACCCCGAGCTGCTTTGCAGAAAGGGCAGGGTATAAAGTTGTATAAACAAACCTACATATAACATTCAAGCATCTTTTCATGTTTCTCATTCAGTTTTCAGGTTCCCTATATAGTTCCCTGGATATAAAACTTTCCATCTACACTTTAACATATGAAAATGAGACAGACAACAGACAAAGTAGCTAAGATGATGCCTTTTATTGGGCCTTTGTCTCCTTTGTTTATCTTTGGGACCAACCACCACTCTCCCTCTAGAAAAGCGAGTGAGAGCTCTAATGAGGGATCAGGACGCTTCCTCGAAACTTAGAGACTCTCCCCCTCCCCGGCCTCCCTCTCCCGTCGGTTGTTGCCCACAAAGATGCCACCAACAACGCAAAACTCTCCTGACTAGGAACCGCCCCACAACGAAGAGGAACGGATCAGCGGGAACACCCCGGCTAACGACGCCTTGCTCTGAAGAAGCGTCTCCGCGGCTGCTCCCCGCACCCTCCGAGCCCTTCTCCTTTGTCCCTGCGGGCGCAGCCCCCGAACGCAACACTAGCCCCCGGCCCGGCGCTAGGCGAGCGAGGCCAGCAACACCCCCTCCGCGCGCGCGCAGGGCAAAAACGTGGACGTTAATGGGGTGCTCTCCTCACGCCACCGTTAGCCAGCCCCGCCCACGCAGAAGGAGGACAAGACCCTTAGGAGCGCCCCGCTGCCGCACTCTCACCTCCACCATGGTGCCCGCTGCCGCCTCCAGTCACCGCTCAGACCCGTTACAGGAGGAACTTCCGGCGCCTGCTTCTGCCGTACCGGAACTGACACATCCTCCACAGCGCACGCGCGACCCAGATGCCCGGATGTGGCGTAAAGCGAGATCGCCGGGCTCTCTGTGAGGGGAGGAGACTGGTGTGTACAGACGATCTCAAATCCTACCTATAGGTGGCGCTTTGGTTTCACGATTGCAGCGAGAAACAGTCTGCCTTTGGTTTTGGAGCCGGTTCGATACCCCGTATATTGAACGACTGAGTAGTGGGGAAGTAGCACAAGCGGTTCCTCAGTTAGGCTTGGTTTAGCCAGCCTGACACACACATATACACATACCCAGTGCAACAAAACAGTATCTGTTGTGGGGGTCCTGGCTGTGAGCCCAACAACATCGCTCTGGTTTAAAGCCACCCAGCACTCCAGAGCCAAGCAGGATAACTGCCTCTTGTGGTTTTAGGGTAGGGTTACCATTTGTCCCTTATTTTAAGGGTGCATCCTTTATTTAAGAGCCCGACAGCTTTAACTGAACATAAAGAACATCTCATAGAACACCACAGCTCCATGGGACATAAGCCAGCTCCATCGGCCAGCTATCGGACAGTTTCTAACCTTCCCTTTTTAGGGAAGGTTATTGAGCGGTTGGTGGCTCAACAGTTGCAGGAGTATCTGGACCAGATTAACTTTCTTGATCCCTCGCAGTCAGGTTTTCGCCCTGGATATGGCATGGAGATTGCACTTGCGGTCTTGGTCGAAGATCTCTCCCATGAGTTGAACCAGGGTCATTCGACCCTGTTGATCCTATTAGGTCTTCCAGCTGCATTTGATACCGTTGACCATGAGTTGCTGGTGACTTGGCTGCGGGACCAGGCAGGGATTGGCGGGACCGTTCTTGAGTGGTTCTGCTCCTTCCTGTCTGGGAGACTCCAGCATGTGATCCTGGGCGATTTTTCATCTTCTCCCCTGGGCCTCATGTGTGGAGTCCCACAGGGTTCTATCTTGTCCCCTCTCTTGTTCAATGTGTACATGCAGCCTTTGGGTGAGGTTGTTAGGGAGTTTGGCGTGCGGTCTCATCAGTATGCTGATGACACCCAGCTTTATCTCTCATTTTCATCTGACTCAGGCCCGGCAGTCTCGGTGCTTGGCAGCTGTGGGGGCTTGGATGAGGGCGAGCCGTCTGAAGTTAAATCCTGACAAGACGGAGGTGATGATTGTGGGGAAGGCTGGGGGAGTGGTGACCCCCATCATTGATGGGATCCATCCTGCCCTGATATCTCAGGTTTGAAGTCTGGAGCTGCTCCTGGACCCGCAGCTGTGCCTGGATGCCCAGGTGGCGGCTGTGGCGAAAGGGGCATTTCACCAATTACATCTGGTGTGTCAACTTCAGATGTATGTCTCAGACTCCGACCTAGCCACGATCGTTCATGCTTTTATTACTCAAGATTGGACTACTGTAACGCACTCTATGGGGACTACCCTTGGTGCTGGTTTGGAGGCTGCAACTGGTGCAGAATGCGGCGGCTCATCTCCTAATGGGGACGGGCCGACGCAAGCACAATACACCAGTGCTTCACTCTCTGCACTGACTGTCTAGAGTCTTCCGGACCAAATTCAAGGTGTTGGTGTTGACCGTTAAAGCCCTGAACGGCCTGGGCCCCACCTACCTGCAGGATTGCCTCACCCTCCGGGACCTAGATCAACCCCTGCGGTCGGCCGAGGGCGCCCTCCTCGAGTCCCCCGGGTTCCTTGGGTGTCGACCTTGCGGAGGGCATTTTTTGTGGCCACACCATGGTTGTGGAACTCCCTCCCGTTGGAGGTTCACCTGATTACCGACTTCCCCTCTTTCCATAGACAATGTAAGACCTGGCTGTTCCGCCGTGCTTTTCCTGAGGGAGTGGGTGGGTTGGGTTAGGGTGGGGGGTATGTTGTTTTTATATTGTGTTTTAAATCATATTATTGCTGTTTTTAAATTGTTCTAATATGTTGTTAGCAGCCCTGATATTATTTTAGCAGGAGGAGGAGGCGGCATACAAATTTTATTATAAATAAATAAATAATGGATGCCCCTTATTTCAGTATCCCTCAGCTCTGTAGTATCCCCTTTAAAATTTTGATATAAGCCCTGTTTTAAGGGTTTCTTCGAAATTCTTCTTTCACACCTCCACCCACACACACCCCCAGTGGCTGTGAAGAAAAACGTGGAAACGTAACTGACCAATGGTGTGATCCTAGGGCTCTGACACCAAAGGAAAAACAAAAGCCTTTCAAAAAGAGAGAGAGAGAGAGAGAGATCATCTGCCTTTTATGCTAATATGATTAGGGTTGCTACTTCTTGCAGTTTGGCCCTGAGAGTCCCGTGTGGAAGGCATATGGGAGACTCAGGGTCAACCACAAGAAGTGACAACCTGTAATCTGAGAACATTTGGAGTCATGCGGTGCATACATTGGGTGCTTTCTAATGTGATGGTGCTTGGGCACTGTCATGGACTTACCCCCTCCAAAGAGGGACTGCCACCATGGCCTGGATCCTACCAGACCCCCGAACTAATGTGGTGGGGCCCACGCCACTGGGGAGGACAGGGAGACACACAGACATGCATCTGTCCACCCCTGAGCTGCACCCACCCTGACAAGTGGCCAGTGACAGCCGCTATGGCATGGAACCGGCAGGAACTCCAGACTGCGTCCAGTAAAGGAGGCTTCCAAACATGAAAGCCCACTTTACTCCCAGTCGGGTGGTTGGATCCTAGCCATGGTGGAGGCTAGCACTGGCTGTGACTCGGAGACTTTCATGAGTCACAGCCTGTGCTAGCCACCACCACAGCTGTGATTATCCTGTGCCAATATCTGGCACAGGAAAATGAATGTGACACATTTGAAAACATCCATTGGCTCCAGTGTTGAAACCACTTTTCCCCAGACAGCAGGGGTTGCCACACGAAAATTTCAACAACAAAAAAAAGACCACACAGAGCTCTGATATCTCGTCAGTGGAGCTCTGTGAAGCTGTGCTGTTTTCTGAAATAATAGGTCTCCCTTAGAACAAGTAGTAATCCTACTGTGAAGGCCTGTGTAATTTTTTGCAGAGTCAGGACAATTGTCTAATAGATCATGAGACGGGGAAATGAATTCTAATATTAACTTTGTCAGTTAATTTTTGTTATTTATAACAGCACAAGTGCTAACAAATAAATTTGTATTGACTGAACTTTGTTAGTGACTTGCAAGGCTGGCCTTATCACAGGGCAACCTGGGGAGGCTGCCCCAGGTCCCACTCTTTCTGAGGACTCCACAGTGGCTTCTATTTGCACCAGGACAGGTTGTGGGGGCACCACTCCCTCTCAGTAGGACCCCAAACATGACCACCTGCTTCAGAGCACCGCAGAGGTTGCCCCCAAGGGGCAGGGGCCTCACATTTTATCTTCGCCCCACAAATTCTAAGGCCGACCCTGGTGACTTGCTGTGTAATATTCAATAAGTAACCATTGTTTGCACTTGAAAAATGCAAAATGATAATACAGTAACTACTTTACCGGAGTACTGTGAGTCTTAGGGTGAAATCCTGGCTTCAGTAAAATCAATAGGTTTCATAACAGTCTCAGTAAAGCTTGTGATGTTGAGCTCCTCATTTGGAAGATATAATATGTGCGGCTAACACAGACAGATGTAACTTATTATTATTATTTGTATTGATGTAATAATTACTGTTGCATTTGGTCAGATAGCTTTTTTTATTTTCATTTGCGAGGGCTGGCAAATGCCACGCCTTTTACCAAGGGCATAGGTAGGGGGCTCAGTTGAGCCTAGCCCTGGACTCTAGGGAGGCCCTTTGCAAGTGGCCTGAGGAATTTTCAGAGTGAGCAGGAGAGGGAGTGGGGCCAACATTCTGCTCCCACCCACTCTGAACATTTTCTAAGGACATTTGGACCACTTGCAAAGGACCCTGCCAAGAAGGAAGTTTTCAGAGTGGGGGTCAGGGTTGGAGTGCTGGCTCTGTCCCCACCCACTCATAAAACATCCTTCCTGGTGGGGTTGCTGCTACTCCAGGGGGCCTCCCTGGGAGCCAGGGTGACACCACAAACTTTGCAGAGGGATGCCAAACTTGTCCGGGAGCCTTGAGAGGGCTGCTATTTAGGAACACCCCAAAACCTTAGGGGCTCATAATTGGGACATTGAAGTCATGTCCATAGGAGTTTGCAGGATAATGGCCTACAAGTGCACAACACTGGGGCTAAAAATGTTAAAGTCAACAAGTTAACTCAAGGTCTTTTACTAATATTAACTATGGTTCAACAAATATTCTGTTATAGTTTGAGTTTAGCAAACTGTAAATACTGTAATACTGTAAATAAGGTTACAATCTGGCTTCCATTAGAAGTCTCTACTTTTCATGCACTATTAACATTCTGAAATTTCCCCCCTTATTGATGAAGTTTTCATTCCAGCTACACAACTGCCAATTACATCATGATATTAGTTTATTAATCATGAGACATTAAAGAATACCCTTGCCCCCAGCCTTGCTTGTTTAAAGAAATAATAGGTGTGTTAGATCTTTTTTTGTTGTTTCTTTGTACCAGCAGAGCTAGAAACTAGTGTCATTTTCACTCATGGATCTTTCCGAGAACACATTTGTGGCTGCACAGATGTTTTATTAAACAATCCTTGCGTCATCTTCAGAATCTTCAGGTGATCAGGAATCGGAGGATCCCTGACCTTGGTCTGCTGCTGGTAAATGAGGTCGGTGGCCAATAAGTCAACCACGGTCCGGGAGATGATCCTGGACCATGTGGTCAACTTCACATATATTACGGAGACCTAGATGGACACTGAGTCGGGGCCTATATTGGCTGACCTAGGTACTCCATACAGCATCAGCC
>QEPC01009046.1:3565123-3586292 GCA_003113815.1 Sphenodon punctatus | reverse complement strand
GTTTCTTGCAAGCCTCTCCACCCCTGGTGCCTGGAAGTCTGCTCCTCAGTGACTGACACCTCCCTGTCATGTTTGACCTTCCAGTGAACCTTTTTTTGCCACCCGAACTCATCCGAACGCGATCCGAACTGACCGAACTGTTCGGCCATTTCGCCGGTCGGTGTTTGGTATGTTTGCGTTCGGGTTCGAGTTCGGTCGTCCGAACAGGCTGAGTTCGGGCCGAACTCCGAACTGCCGAACCGCATTCGCCCATCCCTATGGAAAGCTACAGGGGAGCCAGTGTAGACTTCGGAGCACCAGTGTACCTAATGCCTCGCCCCCAAAAGGAGGTGAGCCGCTACATTCTGCACCAGCTGCAGCTTCTGAACAGTCAAGGGCAGCCTCATGTAAAGTGCGTTGCAGTAGTCTGGCTTCAAGGTGATGAAAGCATGGATGACAGTGGCCAGATTCGAATTGGAAAGAAAAAGCCACAGCCTCCTCACCGTCACAACTTGACTCAGGTTGAGAACACACCGCAGCACAGTCCTGACCACCGGCACAACAAACGGGCTGGCAGCCAGGCTGCTGTGGAGGGTGAGGAGCCACACAAATGTATGACTGGACAGCCCCACCCCTGTGCTGCGCCCAGTGCCCCACTCCCCACCATGATGGGCAGTCATGGCAGACCCGAGCTGAATCATGGTGGACCATAACAAACAATTATAGCCCACTGTAGCTCGCTTGGGCCTGACTGGGTGGATGGCAACCTGGGCTGTAATCCCAGAGGTCTCCAGGATTACAACCTGGGCTCGCTGCTGACACTCCTGGGAGCAATCCCCAGCGAATATCTGGCAGGGCAATAACAAACGTGCTGGTGGCTCGTGGGGCAAAGCGGGCCGCCACAGGCCAAAGCAAGTCGCTGTCACATTTGTTAGCACCCTCTAATTAAAATATTCAGGAGAGGATTTTAGATGTAAGAAATCATCTCCGAAATCATCCTCTTAGCTGGCACAGAACCTCCTACATGCACAGAAAAGTTCACAGGATCCACATCCATCACCAATTACTGCAGATGTTGAGGGAATCACCCAGAGGTCCTGGCCTTGTGGTTCCTTCCACACTAACCCTAAGCAGCCCTGTCTCCTCACACTCAATTGCATCAGAGCATAAAACATAAGTTATAACATAAGAGTCATTGTACCCTAGTGGATAAAGAGCTAGATTGGGAGATGGGAGTTCAAATCCCGTGTTAGTCATGAACTCACTGGGTGACCTTGGCAAGTCACTATCTCTCAGCCTCAGTTCCCCATCTGTAAATGGGAATAATAATTAATAACCTACTTCATAGGGTTGTTGTGAGGGTAAACTACATGAGGACTGTTAAGTAAAAGTGCTATAGAAGTGATTGATAACGTATTTTTAAAAAGTCTTTATTTAATGTCTTATTTTAAATAATAAAAAACTAGTATAAATTTTGTATTGCAAATTGCTCTTCCAATACAGAAGAACAAAAGTGAAGTGGCTATGTAAATGTAATTTTTTAAAAAGGCCATCTAAAATATGTGCAATATCACGTGGAGTAGTTAACCAGTTGTTTTGGCCCTGCATTATTTATTAGGCCCTGTCCTGCAAATATTTATACCCACATTTAACTTTCCTGCCCTGAGGAGGTCTATTGATAATCACACATTTAAGTGTTTGCAGACCTGCAGCTTTAATTTACCTATTATTTATGACCAAATAAATCAAATTGTATGATTGACTTAGCCTCCTCTTTTTTTTTTTTTTTTTTTCTAAGCAGCAAACCACTCACCTTGATAAGAGGTTTCGGGGCTGAGTACCCTGTTTTACCTTCATGTAACACTTTCTTTTACTTTAGTTTATTTTCTACTTCCAATTTGATTTTCTCATTCTAAAAGACAGTTTGTAAACTATGGATTATACTTTTGGAGAGCTCTTTGAGAACAATCAGAGCTGCCGAGACCGGAGAACATTCCTTACCTTTTAGTGTCTAAACAGGAGTTGACTTTTTATATATCTTGCTCTAGATAGTCTCTAGTCTAGAAAAGAATAGGCTCATGAAGTGAGATCCTGGCCTTATTGAAGTCAATGGCAAAATTATCAACTATCATTTAACACAAAACATTAATGAAAGACACATACAACATAGTGAAGTTTCATTTTAAAACATTCCAAGTTTTCAGAGAGGAGAAAAATAAATAATTTCCTGCTTGATCATCACCCTTTTGGCATTATTTCCCTGTCCTCAACTGGTTGGATATACACCTCTGTATATGCTTGAGGAGGTGTAGGATTTTTAGGAACATATTCATTTCACATAATCTAAACAAAGGGTGTTTTTAAGAACCAGTGTGCTTAAATTACACTATCAGAGACATGGGGTATGTGTAAGATGTTAGCAAGGCCTGCATGTAAATGTTGCTCAACTGGTAGTTTGTCCAGGCAGACAGTGAGCAATGAGATTAAGTATTAACAGAGGAACGATGACTCTTCTGAATGGTTAGACCTATCAATAGTAAGCCAAGAAACTTTAGATTGTCAGAGGTATATATGAACCCAGGGCCGCTTTCTCAAACAGAGCCCACAACAGGAGCAGGTTGCTGGGAAGTTCAAGCAAACCAGCACCATGAAACTGCTTTTGCTGTTTCTCTTCTCTGTTGCTGTAGTTAAATCCCAGATCCCTACGGACTACGATGATGAGGTTAGAGCATTAGTGAGAATATGATAATTTTGTTTAGCTGTATGAATGCATGGCTTTTTCAGCTTTGAAATTCAGTTGAGTTACAACAAGGCTTATAAAAATCTTTATTTTCTTGAAGGACATTTTAAACTACAGTACATGGAGGTCAGGGGGAAATGTCTGCAAATAGCTTTTTCATGTGTGTGTACATATAACAGAAGAATGTTTTCTGATGTTTTTTCTTCTTTTCCCCCTCTTTCTCCATCTAGGAGGCCACTGTTGCTCATGAGGTAAGATTGAATTTTCTGACTCAGCTAATGATTGATAAGGAATATAAGGATTTGTATTTAGCTGTGTTAATATGTAAAACAAACTGCGTATTTAAGAATAGCAAAGAGCATGTTCAATAAAGCCCTTATTCAAAGCCCACTGAATTGAATGGGAGTCTTTCAGTGGGTTTTGCAGTAGACCTTATGAGTAAAGAGGAGAAAGAAAGCAAGGAGTGTCTGAGAAAGCTGAGGGGGCCATGTTTCCTTCACCCCTTCTCCCTAGGAGAACTGTGTACCAGATCTCATAGCTGTGAACACTGAAAGAGGCAGTCAACATTCCAAAGCAGAATTAAGGGAACACCCAAAAAAGGCAGTCTGAAATTAAGGCATAAAATAATTACAGTTGTATGTTTAGTTCCCCTGTAGCAATACAATTTAAGAAGTCAGTAATTAAATTTTGATTATGCAGCCCTTAAATACGCAAATATTTTTTCCATGAAATAAAATCTCATTGACATCAACAGAACTACTCATGAAGGAGTGCAGAATCACTAAGCATTTAGGATCAAATCCTGTTTTTTAGATGCAACAGAACAGAACTTGATTGAACACATTTTTTAAATAAATCTAAATAAATTAGTTTTAGTTAAGAACATGTTTTTATTTTAAACATGAAAGTAAGGCCCTAAGTGATGTACTTAAGCAAGCCTAATTCTGTAACTCAAACATGAACAGCTTCCAAACCCTTCAGCAAGCATGGAACATAAGAACTGCCATACTGGATCAGACTAGAGGTATATCTAGTCTACTCTTCTTCTGGCAGTGACAGATGCTGAAGGTTATGTCAATTATTGTCAGGTTTCTGGGTATTAACACCTGAGAGGGGAGCCCCCACCCACCCAGACTCCATGCCCCACCCCCAGCTGCCACCCACAGGCTCCACTCAGGACCGGTGACCGTAACTAATGGGCAGGCATTCCTCCCAGCCACAGTCCACCCGTGCTCCCCACATCCTCACCATAATGTCGTGGTTGTTCCTTGGATGCCCTAGGTTGCTGGCTGCAACTCTATGGTGTTGAATTTGAGTGGAGGCAGCTGCGCACCCAACAGACGGAGGTGGCCACAGGCCCCCGCCAATGCACAGGAGGCAGTGCCCTGCCTTTCCCTGGATTTGCCCGCACAGTGTCATCACCCTTCCCTGGGAAGACACCATGAGTAATGGCACCAGGATAGGGCTACCAGACCTCCCCTTTAACAGGGGATGCTTATGAACAATACATGCTGCAGGGTTACATTGGTTCTAGTGTTTTTCATAAACCCCCTGTTAAAGGAGAGGTCTGGTAGTCCTACCCCAGGGTGGCCCGTGGGTGAACATCTGGTGACCACCTGACAGAGGAGCGGGTGAATCCAGAGTTAATGGGGGTGAACGTGAGGCAGTACTATCTCGTCTGTTTACACCCTTTGTCCTGACACACAAATGGTATTACCATTATGGCTGGATTTTCAGAAGATTTGTGCACCTTTAAATCCTTCTGAATTGAAGGGAATGGCAGGTACCTTAAAAAAAATATCAGACCACTAATTTTTATTCTCAGTCCTACCAATTGGCCTGTAAATGCTATTACTATCTATATCTTTTTATAAATCTTGCTAATCCCTTGTAGCTCATTGTATCCATTTTAAAAGTTGTTTTTCAACTTCTCTCATCACTTTCTATTTTATGCTACATCTGTTTTGAGAAGGGGCAATGAGAGCAAGTGCAATACTTCAGGGGAGGGCATTCCAGTGATATACATAATAACATTGTCACATTTTCAGTCATTTTATTTATTTAAATTTATATGCTGCCCTTTCCTGGAGGCTCAGGGCTGCTCACAAGTTGTAAAAACATTAAAATCAATACCAAAAAAAACCTTAAACCTCCCCAAACCCAGCCTCCCATATCCCAACCTCAAAACCAATCCAATCCCCTATGCCCACCTGCCAAATGACTTTTCAGACAGAAAACTGCCTCCAGAAGACGCCTTTGTCCGGGCTCAAACGAACCTCCGAGAGGAGGGAGTTCCATAACAATGGGGCAGCAACAGAGAATGCCTCCCTGCAAACTTTTGTTACATGAACAAGGCTAATAGATGTACCCACAGGGAGGTGCTCCTGACCAATCGCAGGGGCTGCAATGGGGCATGGAAGGACAAGCAGTCTTTGAGACATGTGGGACCCAGACCATTTACAGCTTTAAAGGTCAAAACCAGCATCTTTAAATCATATCTTTATGCATACTTTCAATTTGGTCCTGCTTTGCTTTCATTCAATTGCTCACAATAATGAGAAGAGCTGTGATCCTAATGGCTTTTGTACCAGCAAAGCTCCATTGGAATAAGTCCATTTAGGCTTGCAGACAAGGTGGGGCCACATTGTCTCTAGGGGGCTCTGCTGGTGCATTTGTATTTATGATCACAGCTCAAGTCTTTTTCTTTTGAGTGGTTTTTGAGTAGAGTGTGGGGGTGTACTGTACGTATTTCAGAGGCAAAATATAATCAGGTGAAATGATGATTGGACTATTTGATCAAACACATACAATCTGATTTTATAATGATGATTGTACCAAGTTTCAGTAATAACTAACATTCTTTCTTCCTCTTTGGTTTTATACAGGGTGATGGCCAAGGAGTAGATGCTAGAGGTCACAGGCCTGTAGACAGAAAACGGGAGCCAATTCCAACTCTGAGACCAGCTCCTCCTCCCGTTAGTGGAGGTGGTTATAGACCTCGTCCACCAAGTCGACCCACCCAAGGCCAGAAGAAAGAAAAGCCTGTTTACAATGATGTTGGAGGCTGCAGACATGCAGAAGATGAGCTAGTGGGTGTATTTGCATTGTAACTGGAGGCTGTACAGACCCAGTTAATAATAATAGGAAATGTCTGCTTTCAGAAATTGGCAAGAAATCTTCTACCATTAAAATGGGAATTTCAGGCATCAGGATCGTGCCATGAGTGAACTTCACAGTGCAGTGTATACTTATCCCAACAAGAAATTGTTTCCATTAAGTTAGTGTACCTGTCAACCCTTTCATGGCCAAGTTAAAACCACAGTAGCTGTAATTTCCTATCTGCATCCCAGAGAGTTGCCTGGTACCTTCAGCACCTGCTTTCTACCTCCTTTAATAGTCAGGTGGTTCAACTGGTCCTGATACGCATATTTTTTTAGCCCCAGAAACTTATAATAATCCACATTCTTGCTTATGGACTCATGGTTTGTTTTTTTTAAATGGCACAAATTTATTTTTTATTCTTTTAACTGATATGAGCAGCCAACAAGTTTCTTAATTTTCTGGCAGGTGGCTATGCGGTTCCTTGATCTGCTACCCTTTACTTGCTTTGAGTACTAATCTCAGCTCAGTATTGCAATCCTGTTAATTTCATAGGAAAACTCAATGTAAATAAAGAAGTGAGCAATGAATTTTGAATGTAAGTAATTAAGAGATGGACTTCACTCTTCTCTTTCAAAGTAGGAGAGGGTGCTTTCAAACATGATGGTGGACCACATTGCCACGGTTTCCCCTGCTTTGGCACAGGGGACACCATCACGTTAGAAAGTAGCTGCATCCCAGGTGTCAGATGTTTATTTATTTATTTATTTTGTTTATTTCTATTTATTGGCAGCCCCCTCATGCCCATGGCATCCTGGGGCGGCTCACAACAAATAAAACAATAGTAAGACTCATAAAACATCATCAAATAAAAATAGTTAAAAGAATAATCCCCTAAAATTATTAATCATTATAATAATTTGCCTGGGATTGATCCTGACCATGGTGCGGGCTAGCCCGGGCTGTGGAGTCAGGGAAGCCCCTGAGTCTCATCCTGTGCTAGCCACCACCACAGCCGGACCCAGCCACCCAACTGGGAGTAAAGTGGGCTTTCACATTTAAAAACCCGCTTTATCTAACCCAGTTGGGGTTCCCCCCATGGGTGCTGGGTGCCATGGCAGCCTGGGGGGGGGGGGGCTGCTGCATGCAGTGGGGGGAGGGGGACAAGGACGGGCAGCTGTATGTCTGCCTGGCTCCCTGCCTTCCCCAGTGGCCAGCCTGCAATTACATCAGTTTGGGGGCCTAGCCAGATAATGATCACAGTGGTGGTCCAACCCTGGATGGGGTAAGTTCATGATGGCACTTCCCTGTATATGAGGGAATATTGGGACTGCTACTGAGATACATACATTCCCACCCCAGGATACAGTTCTGTAAAGAGGTGTAGGGATTAAGTTGGTGGAACTGATGGATCACTTCGTGAACAGTTTTATACTACTGTGAAATGGAAAGAATGTTGAAAGTGATATACAGCCCTGTTTTTAGACATAATTAACTGAAGGAGAGATAAAGCGCATGTCTGCTAAAGAAAGTTTTATTGGGAATGCTTTTTTGCAGTTAGAAATTTTATTGCGATAAATTACTATGTTAGATAGGGAATCTTTTCTGTGAAACATATTAGCATGTGTTTTTGCAACATGTCACAGTCCTTCTGTCCAATTGCAAGAAATCTTCCCCTTTTCAAATACTTCTTCAGTTACTGGTTATTCTCCCCTTGGTCTTTGTCCCCAAACGGTCACAATTATACAGTGTAATCACAGAGTTTGGGGGCGGGGGGGTCCTCTAAAGTCAGACAAAACATAAATTTACCTTTACGTCTGGGCAGGGACAATATTTTAACTAAGCAACAACCAGTTCTATAAGAGCAGTGCATGACACCTCCATAAGGCTGCTGCTAAGGCATCCATTTTTTAAAATCTTGGCCTAGAAACCAAAAGCTAGTACGGGTAAATAAATGTTCCTCAGCCACTGTATGTTCAACTCAACCCTTTTGAAAATTAGGTATTCATTTAGATGTATAAATATGAGATTGCAAACCTAGTTTTAGCCACCTATTTTATCTTATTTTTAAAATTTATTTTTCAAAAAATCCTTGATTCTTAATAGCACTTATGACTCTATCTTTATTTTTTAAGGGAGTGCTGTGTCCCACTGGATGTGAGCTGCAAACTGCATTGGTAAAGCAGGAAAGGAGTGTGAAATCATCTGTTCAGGATCTAAATGAAAAAGTACAAAGACTATCCCAGACCTCCTCAGAATTCCAGGACTACATGACCGTGCTAGACGAAAGATTAGTAAAAAGACAAAAGCAAATAAAAGGTATGGTACTGTTGTGTTAGGACCAGGCTTAAGCAGAGCCAGCAGGAGCCATGGCATGGGCCCCGTGGTCAGAGGCGGTCTCACAGGTGCCCAATCCTGATAGCCACAGAACAAGTGTTTCTTAGGCCCCGGGACAGACTATTTCTGCAGGGCCCTCTCCCTGACCGCAACTCTTAGTCCCTGGTGTTGCTGCTTCCTGCAGGGCCCTGCCCTGCCCTGCCCTCCCCTCCCCTATTGGGGTGGGGGAGCAGGGCACCGTGGAAAGTGGCCACCCTCACGACTGAGATTTGTGTACAGGAACAGTGGCACCACTTTTCCCCTGTCCAGAATCCTGCCATACCACAGTGCTGTCTATAAATGTCTTGCTGCTGGGATCCTGCTGCCAGAGCTAAGTGACTCCTGGGGCTAGTGGCAGGGTCTTGGTGGAAACCATAAGGGGAGCAATAGGGGAGCCCTGTCCCTGCCCCCACACTGCATGCAGCAGCCCCCCTCCTGCCCCCCCAACGGGAAGCCATGGCAGCCAATGATGGCAAGACTCCGTGGGGGTGAGGCACTGCTCTCACGCCCAGAGGCAAGGTTCAGTTTCCAGGCAGGTGCTCCCTGTGGGTCCCTTCCCCCACTAGCAGTCTGGTGTAAGCACACACCAGACTACAAATTGTTAAAGGGGTAGAGCTATGTAGAGCAGAGACGGACACAGGAGCCCCACATTTCATTTTTGCCTTGGGTCCCCAAATTCTAAGGCCGGCCCTGATTACAGGCAAACTTGCCTAGGTGCAGGTATCAGACTTATTTGTAGAAGTTAAAGATATTCAGGTTTGTCAGGCCTAAACTAGAGTATGACAAATCCATACTTCATGAGAGAAGAGGTCCTGCTCCTGCAAACTTTGAAGTCAAAGGCAGGACCAGGCCTTGGAGTTTGTCTGCTCAGGGCAAAAAAATCAAATCAAATAAAATTGTTACCTCCCCTCCCCATCCTTGGGCGGGTGTGAAGGGGCACTCCTGCTCTACACTGAAAAGTTGATGGGGTCAGGAGTCCCAGGTTTCCAATCAGGCCTTCTTGAGACAGAAATGAAGTTTATGCAAGCCCCTCAGTGCTGCCAACAGAAAACTGCCACTCTGAACAGGTTGTGCACACCCGGTTCACTTGGCAGGCCAGTCTTAGGCCTTTTTAAAATGGGCTGTGGCGGGGGGCAAGTTCGTGGTCGCTCTGCTGTGGGGGCAGTGCAGGAGTGCGGGTGCACATGGGTGCACCCCCATCCCCCACACTTCCCCACACATGCCCCCGCATGGAGCAACCTGCGTTTTCACCGGTTGCAGGGGCGATGGATGAAGGTGCGTGTTTCTCAGGAGCAAACACGCCCGCCCACCCACCCAACCGCCACTGCTTTCAAATGGGACGCAGCCACTCATGTCCGCTGCATGGACATGAGTGGGCGCGTCTCATTTAAAAAGGGCCTTAGTCAAAGGTAAAACTCACATGATGTCCCTAATGTTTCTCCTGGGTGTCAGTCTATCACTACCGTCTCCTCCAGCACCTACATTGTAGTCTTGATATTTGTAGTCTTGGCCAGCCTCAAGCGTGATCTGGGAGGATATTTATTACAGTTCCTTGGCAGAGATCAGTCACAGCTAACAGATCGATCATGTCAGGCTACAAAAAGTGTTCCCACTTTGCAGGAGCTTAAAGTAAGCTCTTTACACCCAATGTAAAGAGGGTGTAAAGGGTTTGCAATGGAAACAGGAAAGACGGGGAAAGGACACTTTCCTTTGCTAACGCACAAGTATACTCTGCTGATACTGAGTGTACATGTCTTACAAACCGACTACTAGCTGCTAGAAGGCTTTCACCCATTTCATGCCTGCTTTTCCTAGATAATGAGAATGTGCTTTCTGAGTACAACACAGAGGTAGAGCAACACTATACTTACATTAAGGAGAACTTGGACAACAACATCCCCTCTAGTCTCCGTGTTCTCCGGGCAGTTGTAGACACCTTACAAAAAAAGATACAGAAACTGGAAAAAGCTATCTCCACCCAGACGGACAGCTGCCGCTCTTCTTGTGTGGTTTCCTGCAATATCCCAGTGGTCTCAGGCAAAGGTAACTAATTCATATACTTTAACATGCATCATTGTACAATCAGACACTGTACACGTCAAAGGGATTGTAAAAGATGGTTTGTGTTTCTCCAGAGTACATGATACAGGTCACAATTAGAATTCCACAGAAAATTCGTTTATTTAAAAATCATCATTGATTTTAGCAGGACTTGTGTTCCTAAGTCACAAAGGAGTTTTTGAAATTCTGCTAATGTAAGAGAGGATAATGAGAGACTATGGGAACATCTTTCTCTCTTTCCTGATGCCCTCATACAGCACTCTAAATGTGTTATTTAAATTAAAATGAAATCTAACTAATTTTTATTTTAATTTCATCCCTGTAATCAACCAGAATTATATTTTATTTATTTATTTAATTAATTAATCAATCAATCAATCAATCAATCAGCTGTATGCCTGGTGCTAAACAGTCATGATTGATTCATATAGAATAGACAAGGGAGGGGAGAGAAGGAGAGGGGTGCATAGGGAGGGACAGTCCTGAAATTGTAGGTGCATGTGCTTATGTTAGGCTGTTTTCACACGAGGTGCTAATTGCGGGATTGTAGTTTTTGCTCCCGCAAGTTAACTGCGTGTGTGAGTGCAGTATTCCACATTCATCCTGTGAGTTATGCCTTGAGTGCTCGTGTATTACTGGCCTCTGAAATCCTACTCTTACAGTGACGGGTGGTATGGCTGCATAAAATTGGGAATGTGGGAATATCTTTTGGTACTACATTTGCAGGTTAGCAGGTGTGGAAACAGGCAGGACGGAGCCGTGATTCATTCCTGACTAGTTAATTTCAACCAGTTTGTTAATTTCACCTTGCACTGTTGCCAGCTTGGGGATTTCAACCCTGCTCTGAGGTCAGTCGGGCAGCAGGCACAGGGCAGAAAGGAGAGGATGAAAACTGCGAAATGTACGCTTGTGAGAATGGTAGCGCTCCTGTGATTAGTGACATCCATGTAAAGCACATAAAGAAAAAAATTGTGGGAGACACATCTCATGAGAAAGGTGCCCAGAAAATAAATCATGTGATTTTAAGATTGCAGGGAGATTGAAGGAACAGGAAAATCATGGGAGACACTGTCTCGTGTGAAGGACCCCTAATTACAAGGGAGATGGAGATTCTGAAGGATAAAGAAATGTATAAATGAGGGTGAGGAGTTAGAGAAACCATGGCAGAAGAGCTTAAGTTTTTAGGAAGGATTTGAAAGGAAGGGAACACAGGATGAATGACCAGAAAGGGAGTTCCAAGCAGAGGGGGCAACGTGGGAGATGGGGAAAACATAGTTTAGGAAACAGGAGACTCTGGGGTGGGTGAGGTATGGCAGAGGAGGAGTGAAGTTCCCTCCTGCTGTGTTCCTGCTGCCAGAGCTAAGAGGCTCTTTGGGATAGTGGCAGGATGGGGGAACACAGCAGGAAATGAGGGCAGAAAGTTAGGAAGAAACAAGGCTATGCAGATTCTTGAAGGTGAAGACAAGGGGTGGACTCATATGTAACACTGATTAAATTGGATATCCAAGGGCCCCCCAGAATATGTATAAGGAGCCCCAGAGTAGTGTTACATGTCAGGGAGTCAGTGGAGTTCCAGCCCCCCTTTAAATACATTTTTGGAGTTAAGATAAAAATCTAAACACCAAATCAGCATTTAAAGTGGGGCTGGAACTCCCATTGACGCCCTCCAGGTAACGCTAATCCGGGGCTCATTATACTTATTCTGGGGCCCTGATTAAAACATCTGATTTAATCAGTGTTCCCTGTGAGTCCACTGATGGAGTTTGTGCAGGATATGGAAGAGGAGAGGGAGGCTGTGGAGAGAGGAAATGTAGGGGCTGGATATGATCAGAGAAGTTGGGGAGGTAGAAGACCTGGGAAGCAGAGTGTTGAATAGAAGTGAGCGACTCAATGAGAGAACAGGGAAGCTAATAAGAAGGAAGTTGCTGTAGTCAAGGGAAGAGATGACTAGAGCATGGACTAGAGTTTTAGCAGTGGGAACTGTAAGGAAGGGATGGATTTTAGCAATGTGATTTAGGGAGAAGCAACAGGCCTTAAGAACGGACTGAATGTGTGGTGTGAAGGAGTCAATGATGAATAACAGGCTAGGAGTCTGGGGGACGGGCTGATGGTGATATCATCAGTGGTGAAGAGGGAAAGGACAGTTTAGGTAGGGGGGAGATGAATTTAATCTTGTATATGTTAATGTTGAGTTGCTGGTGATGAGACATCCAAGCAGAGAAGTCAGGAGACAGTTAACAATACAAGACTGGATGGAGGTGGAGAGAGGGAGAATTGGTGTCATCCGCATATAGGTGGTATTGGGTGGCATGAGATTTTATGACTTTGCTGAGAGATAGGATGTAAAAGGAGAAGAGAAGGAGGCCCAGGACAGAGCTCCACCGAGAGGGGAAGGGAGGAGGAGGAGGTGCCAGCAAGAGAGACATTGAAGGAGACACCATGCAACTCCTCAGTGTGGAACTTGCTCCCTCCAGATGCTTGTCTTAGTTCCTCCCTTCTGACCTTCAAAAAGCACCTGAAGATTTTTCTAGTCTCCAGGTGCTTATCCACTGCTGGTTCCCCTTAATGTATTTTTTCCTCCCCCTTTAAATGGATTTTACATGGATGTTTATTGGTTTTATGGTATTTTACCATGTTATTGCATTCATGTTGTGAAACACCCTGAACACCATTTGGCTGGGGTGAGGGGTTGCTATACAAATAATATTTGTTATATTAATTTGTTAATGTATTATATTATATTATTATTATTATTATTATTATTAGCATTTATATAGCGCCAGCAATGTACCTGGTGCTTTACAAAGAATAAGGCCATTTTTAGAAGAGTGCACGGTGCGCTCGCGCATGGTTTCCAAAATCCTGTGAGACAGGATTACACGAGACGCTGCCGCGAATCACCCGCACAGGAGTGGGACGCGCATTCTTTTCCAGCCACGATTTGACCGGGTCGGTGATCGAGGTGGTCAAATCGCGGCTGGAAAAGAATGCGCGTCCCCCTCCTGTACTGGTGATTCGCGGCAGCATCTCCTGTAATCCCATCTCACGGGATTTTGGAAACCACGTGCGAGCATACCACGTGCTCGTCTAAAAACGGCCTAAGATAGACAAGGTCCCTGCCCAAGAGCTCACAATCTAAAGGCAGGAGGGGAGAACAGAGGGAAGGGGGAACAGAGAGAGAGACAAGGGATGCAACATTCATGAAGATGTGAGCGCTCAGGTACACATTCTTGGCTTGGTTACAGTACATTGGAGTATGCAGTTAACAGGTAGGGGATAATCCTGGGTGGGGATGCTTAGCAGGAAAGGAAAGGCGGAGCGGAAGAGGTGGGTTTTGAGGAGGGACTTGAAGGTGTGGAGGGTGGGAGCAAGGTGAATGAGGGCAGGGAGGGAGTTCCAGGCATGTGGGGCAGGGAGGGAAAAGGGACGAAGGCTGTTAGGGTAGCAGGGGAGGCATGGGAGGGTGAGGGAGGGGATGGAAGAAGAGCGGAGTGCACGACCAGGGGTTCGGAGGGAGATCAGGGCAGAGAGGTAGGGGGGAGCGAGGTTGTGAAGGGCTTTGTAGGTGAAGAAGAGGAGCTTGTGCAGAATACGCTCGGGAAGAGGGAGCCAGTGGAGAGAGAAGAGGAGAGGCTACACGTGGTCAAGGCGACGGGCTAGGTGGATGATCCTGGCAGCAGAGTTTTGAACAGAGATGAGGGAAGAGAGGTGGGAGAGGGGAAGGCCAGCGAGGAGGAGGTTACAATAGTCAAGGCATGAGATGACTAGGGCGTGGATGAGAGTTTTGGCAGAGGAGACAGACAGAAAGGGGCTGATCTTGGCAATGTTGTGGAGGGAGAAGCGGCAGGATTTGGCCACGGAGTAATTATTATTAAGAAGCAACTAAAGAGGTGGGAAGAGAACCAGTTGAGTACTGAGGCCCAAAAACCTAGGGAGTGAGAAGAGTCAAGGAGGAGGGAGTGGCTAACAGTATGAAAGACAGCAAAGAGGTCAAGCTGGATGAAATAGAGGTCCTTAGATTTGGCTACAAGGAAGCTGTTGGAGATTTTGGCAACACTGGTCTCAATAGAATGGAGAGGATGGCAGCCAGATTGGGGAGGTCAAGCGAGAAACTGAAGGAGAGGAAGGTCAAGAGAATGTAAGAATAATATTCTTCTGTTTATTTTCTTTAGATTACTCTAATGGAAATTAATACCTCTCTTCATAACTTATGATATTGTTTTGTGGTTGCAGAATGTGAAGACATATTTAGAAAAGGAGGTGACACATCTGAGTTGTACCTCATTCAACCTGATACCTTTTTGAAACCATACAAGGTTTACTGTGATATGATTACACAAAATGGAGGTAAGTGTTTAGAAAATTGGGCTCCTAGGACAGTGGTAAATAAACCAAAAGAGATTTTTCACTGGGGCTATATCTATTTGTATTTGTAACATTAACATGACATGGGGATTACAATAGCTTTTCATTAATAATGGTTTTATAAAACATTTTTCTTAAACTACAGTTTGAGAACCACCACTATTAGTCCACACAAGTCTTCCTCATCAGCAGCAGAATCAAACCAAATATTGGCTTTAGATGTAGGTTGGGAAGTGGCCCAAACAGTATCTATCTGCAGAGAGAAAATGTTGGATAACTACTGATTGGGCTGGGTAGAAGGAATTTGTGTTAATTGTGTATCTTAGGGTGATTTCAGACGTGCCGGGCCTCCCTTTGGCCACGGCCCGGAATCACCATTTCATCCCCCTCCAGAATCCAGCCAGCAGACGTGCCAGCCAGATTCTGGAGGGGGATCATGGAGGGGGCGGGGCTCCACGGCGCAAGATGCGGCCGCACAGCCCCGCCCCCTCATGTTCCTCCGGCCGCCCGCCCTCTGGGAGACGGGCAGGCGCCTGCCCCCCAGGGTCTTGGCCATGGCCTGGAATCGGCAGCGGTAACAGCCGGTACCGTCCGCCAATTCCAGGCCGTGGGGCGGTAACAGACATTACGTTACCACGGTCAACCACGGTGAACCCCACCGTGTCAGCTGCGGTACCATAACGAGAGCTCTAGGTGGAGCTCCCGGCGGCCGGAGGGCTGGAAGCATGGTCAAAGAGATTCCCGCCAGGGGTGAACATCTGGTGGGAATCTCTTTTGGACCCAACAGACGTTACAGTACCGCAGCCACGACAGGGGGTTCACCGTGGTAACGTAACGTCTGAAATTACCCTTACTGGTACTAGTTTATAACTGTCTCTAATCCATCTGTGCAAGGCCCTAAGAGACCCCACAATCCACCATCCTGCGCAGCTGTGTTAGGATTATACAAATCTGAAGTCCAGGTTTTAGCAAAGCAATGACCTTCCAATTGTCCCACATAGAGCAATTTGACAGGCACTAGCTAGAGAAGCACAGGGGGGATCATGGTTTCTTGTCTCAGCTCACTGAGCGCAGACATTGACTGGTGGAGCTGGCTGGTTCCGTGAGTAGGGCAGAATATATTACTGCTCTTCTGTCTATCTGAAAAGCTTCCTAAACCAAGGTGAAAACATGGAAAGAATTGTGGCTCACTGCTGAATCATGATGAAACTGCAATCTCCTCCTGGGGCAACTAAATGCCTTCTATTACCCAGAGACTATGGGTGAAAACAGACATGACGCTAACCACCCTTTAATCACCCTTGGTGGTTGTTTATGCATGTTGCAGGGCTGCATAGGGCACCAGTACACCCCTGCAACATGCATAAATAACCACCAAGGGTGGTTAAAAGGTGGTTAGTGTCATGTCTGTTTTCACCCTATGTTCAAAACACAATCTATCCATGCAGGAAAATGTCAGAAGCATCACTTGCATCCTGCATGATGCTAAACAAAACAGTAATTTAACTACTGACATTGTTTATTTTGTACTAAGCATTGTCTAAAGAATGCAGTGTTGCTTCATCACTCAGTACTGTGATCACATCTGCTCTAAGGAGCTAAACCAAGCCATGAGGGCAGGACTCTGACAAATCTGAATCATGGAATAATACACTACTTCTCCCATTTACACAAATAAGAACAGGATTGTTCCCTATTTGTTATTGCCATCTAATTCCTACTTGGATGCTCCTACAGGTTGGACTCTGATTCAGAACCGCCAAGATGGCAGCGTTAACTTTGGAAGACCATGGGATACATATAAAAAAGGATTTGGAAATGTCGCTTACAGTGGAGGGAAGAAGTATTGTGACACCCCTGGTACGTTTTTGAATACAAAGCTAGAAGAGCTTTTATTATTAACTCTCATACTTCTTAAAACTGACTACACGTTAAATGTTTTGATTAACATATAGCACTTATACAGTAATTTATAACTACAGCAGATTCAAAATAAAGTAGTAGAGATATCTTAAAGTATAGTTTGAAAGCAGTTTTAAAGAATTTGTTTTTCTTGGGTCTCAGGCGAATACTGGCTTGGAAATGATAAAATCAGTCAACTTACCAAAATGTGACCAACTGAAGTGCTAATTGAAATGGAGGACTGGAATGGTGATAAGGTTACAGCTCATTATGGAGGATTCACCATCCAGAATGAAGCAAACAAGTACCAGCTCTCAGTTAACAAGTATAAGGGTACCGCTGGCAATGCTCTTATGCTTGGGGCTTCGCAACTGTATGGAGAGAACAGAACAATGACAGTTCATAATGGCATGTTCTTCAGCACTTTTGACAGAGACAATGATGGATGGTATGTACTTGCTTTGGCAATTTTTTATTGTACTGTACTAGCTATAAAACTTGAGAGCTTGGGTGTTTTCAGATGGGGTGACACCACGGACTTACCCAGATGGTGGAGGAAGACATCACTCTGGTAAGGATCTGGCCCAGCTGCTGAACAGGGAAGGGGGCAGGCTGGGGAGGGGGCAGGGAGATGCATGAATGTGTGTCCACCCAGCCCCGCCCCCACGCTGCATGAAGTGGCTCACCCCCTGGCTGAAAAGCAGCGATGGCGGCCAATGGCTGCCCAGAACTGGTGGGGACCTCGACCAGGGTAAGTAAAGTGGCTGTTCATATGTAGCGGCATGCTTTACACCTGGTCGGGCAGCTGTTCCTTGGGCAGTGCTGGTGCTTAGCCCGGGCTGTGACTTGGGGATTTCCCGGGCTGTGATTTCCGACACCACCCAGGAAATGCCCCAGGCTAAGTTTCAGAAGTGACAGTGACCCTTAATTCCATGTGGGTCAGAGCGTGGAATTGCGGACTGTCGTGACGTCTGAAAACACTTGTTCCTTTTTATGTCTGGCTAGATACATTACTTAAAATCAGGGGCGGGGAACCTTTTCTCTCCCAGGGGCCACTTTGAAAATTAGTACAAGTTCCAAGGTCCACATAGAATTTGGGGCAGGCAGGGGTATGTAAGGGATGCACTCAGGAAGAGAAGGGCCCAGATCATGGCTTTGTGCCATGGATCTGTCTCCTAGCCTTGCATGCACACCCTCATCTCATCTGTTTTAACTTGAGCATGGCTTATCAGTGCTTGGGAATAGGAACTGGATTCGAGCCCAGATCTAGGAGCTGGAAAGGGGCCATATGAAAACTTTCTGTGGACTGCATTTGGCCCCTGGTCCTGAGGTTCCCCATCCCTGCTTTAAATCCCCTAATATTACTAATTCTGTAAAAAGCATCACAGCTTCTTTGAATATATTTTGTGCACCTCCGACAAATACACACACACCTCTACTAAATATCCAAGGACAGAATTTGCTGCAATGAAACTGTTATTTAGACTGTTTAATACTACCTGTACAAGAGTAAAGTACCAAAAACATGAACGCACACTGAGTAGTAGGAAACAGTACTTTCGTAGAATCAAATCAGTGTCCACTAACTGCCGCTCTTGGATGTGGTATTGTCATTCCCAATAATGCAAGGGTTCTAATTAAGCTCCCAGTCATACTGTCAGCAAAGCCAATATATGAATTTACCATTAAATTCAATGGGAGTGTCCAGATCCTTTAAGACAGGATCAGACCTTCTATTAATTAGAGTGAACCTGAATGTGTTGATTTAAACAGAATGGGTGCAGTCCTAAGGGCCACGTACACCAGCCCTTACTTGTGCTGCAAGCACTGAATGCTGGCGCTCAGACACGCCCGTGCCTCGCCCACGCAGCAAGCCGCGTGGAGGAACAGCACACCCTCTCTGCTGCAACCCCTCACGCCCACACACCCCGCAGTCCGAGAGATGGAGCAGGTAAGGCTCCTGCTGCATCCCCCAGACTGCGGGGCGTGTGGGCTCGGGGTGTGTGTGTGTGTCACAGCGGAGGAGGCGTGCCATTGCCCTGCGCGACTTGCTGCACGCGCAGGTTGCATGCACACCTGGGTGCTTGCTGTCCAGCTCCATAGTGCGCCTGCCGCCGGCATAAACCGGCAGTAGGATTACATTCAATAATGATTTTGTTTTGGACGGGCATAAATTTTACCTATTAAAGAAAATCTCTAGAAGAGACAAAGGTGCAATAATGATTTTATTGAAGTCAATTGTTAAGCACCTGTTGACTTGACAGAGTTAGGATTCACCCAAACAGCAAATAATTTAGACTTCGTCCAGTGCTATCATTGTAAAATCCACTCTAACGCTTTTACATAGTTGTTTAACATTTACTAATAAAAGATTGCTTGTGATGGCAAGTCTATATGAAGCTCTTTGTCCGATATCTTTAACCAGAGGAACTTCAGTCTGATTTATAACATTTCATATTTCTCAGTTTTCAATTTAACAAAGTAGGTGGATGCTTATAAAAAGGCAGAGGCTTATATAGTGAGTATTCTCTATCATTAGAGAAAAAGTATAGCATGGACTTTAGTGCAGCTGCTCTGGAGTTAAGTGGTTTGTGGATTGTGGCTTTGTTTATTTTATTTATTTATTATTTTATGGATGTTTTGGTGCTTATTGAAATTAGGATTCGAATTGTCCTACTCATTTTTGCCAAGTTCATGAAGTCCTTCATTTCTCTGAAGCAGAGGTTTTCAACTGTGCGACAGACTTACAATAGAAAAAAGACAGAGAGACAAAGTGGTTTAAATGATATCTTTTATTCGACCAACTTTTATTGGACCAATAAAAGATACCATTTGAACCACTTTGTCTCTCTGTCACTTGGGACCAACACAGCAAAGATACTCTCTCTGAATAAAAAAACCCCACAAAATAGACAAAGATAAAATGACCCAACCCATTGAATCCAAACCTTCAGGAATAGAAAACATTTATTAATCCATTCTGGTACTCAGCCTTTCTGAAACCAGCCTCATATACGTTTAAGGTCTGAATCAAACCCTTTAAGTTTAGTGGGGTTTGAATCTGGCCCATAAAGAACCCTGTCTAGAAATCACTTAAGGGCAGACAATTTAGTTAATGAAATAAAGTGTTCAGATTGTACTCAATATATTGAGCTATTCGTGTTTGGAGACTTTGGGGCTGGTCTTTTAAGCTAGGCAATTGCTGAATGCAAGTTATCCCTCATATAAGAGATTCCCTAATCTTTCTGAGGAAATTGAATATTCTCTTTTCCTAATCAGTCTTGGCCTAACACAACAGCCTTTCTATCAGAATGAAGGGCATAGATCATACCCTTTCTTATCAAAGATATTGTGGAAAATTCAGACAGCTTTTAATGCATTTTAAATATCAAAAGTTATTTAAGGATAGTGTGTTCTATTTATAGTGCATGTGTTACCGTTAACTTTGTATATTTCTCTTGTCCCAGGTTACACGTAGATCCAAAGAAACAGTGTTCTAAAGAAGATGGTGGTGGTTGGTGGTACAACCGCTGCCATGCAGCCAACCCAAATGGCAGATACTATTGGGGTGGGCAGTACAGCTGGGATATGTCAAAACATGGAACAGATGACGGTATTGCATGGATGAATTGGAAAGGGTCCTGGTATTCAATGAAGAGGATGAGCATGAAGATCAGACCATTCTTCTCCCCACAATAATCATTACTAAAATGAATAGTGACAAATATTTTCATGTTCAAATCTGGTTAAACTTCATGAAACATGAATTTGCCTTTAAATAAAAGAACTAAGTATACCAAATTTTATGTTTGAATATAATGTGACAAACTGGAAAAAAAACTACATTGCATTTAAACTTGTGTCTGACATTAAAATAACTTACAATTATATTTCCAAAATAGAAGTAGCACAGATGATCATACTATTAGGAGAAGTTCACATCCATATTGAATATGTCTGTTTCACTCACACAAAAGTCAAGACCAGATGTGAACAGAGAGCGAGTACTTTCCACTAAAAAAATTTAACAACCCAAAATCTTCAAGCAAAAACTTCCTTATAAATTATTCTTATTTATGAAGTAGCAAATGTTTTCAAATAGATGTCATAGGAATAGATTAATATTCATTAAACATTTTCTACCACTGTAAAAGAAAGTGTTTTTATTTCAGATCATGTAAGGTGCACTGACCACATCCAATCAACTAGAAAACAACCAAGAACAAATTTCACTTAAAAAAATCACAAACCATTCTTTGCTCTACTCACTAGCCCCTCCCATAGTACTTGGCTCACATAGGACATCTCAAATACTCACCTGACTCTGGTGGCATGCAGGCATTCAGTTTGTGTCCGAATTTTACAAAATTCAAATGTATCTTGCATGTCTGAAGTCCCTAATTCAAAATATTGTCGTCAATATCACACCTAAGTAATCTGCAGTTCAAAGCTAGTTAAACCTACCTTTATGCTGTCCAATTGAAATAAATCTGCTCTTTACAGCAGTGTGAAAGCAACATTGTATTGGGTATTAACTAGGGGTGGGAAACCGGTAGAATCCGGTATCCGATAATGCCGGTATCGGGCGTACCGGCATTATCGGATTCGGCCCGGTAATCCGGACCCGGTACCGGATTTCGGGGTACC
>QEPC01009046.1:3544080-3561567 GCA_003113815.1 Sphenodon punctatus | reverse complement strand
CAATGAAATAAATCCGGTACCGGCATACCGGATTTAATCCGGGAATCCGGTTTTCGCAGAACCGGTAACCGGTAAATCCGGTAGCCGGTAATGGGCCCGGGGTCCCACCACTAGCATCTAGTACTAGCATGAGCTCTTCGCACTGGTGTGAATTCATTGAAGTGAATTCATTCAGTGAAGTCATTGGGACTTGTGCCAGTGCCAAGTGCTAGCATGGGCACTAAATGCCCTGCAGATTGTGCTGTGATAGACACTGTATACATACATACATATATATAGCAAGAGGGAGTTACTACCACGAAGAGCTAACTGCCTATATTGACAATGGAAGTGGGCATAACAAACAAACAGAAGAACCGGGGATGGGTAAAGTTATCTAAGTTTAGTAGACTAGTCATGTTCATAATCTGAAGAATTAGATTTTAAAAAATCTTTCAATAGAATGAAAAATGAGTGCAGGCAGGCTTTAATCTAAATTGTATTAGCTGCACTTGAGACTCTTCAAGCTAGTTGGGTCTGGTGCTGTAAGATGCTGAACCCCCTGTGAGAGAGATGCTAAGCATATATAGCTAGAACTGGTGTAGAGCGGACTCAGCAATATCCAGGGATAGGTTCTTATAGTACAATTCTCTGAGGGCTCCCCAATGCAAGCTCCAGTGAAGTGGGTGGAGCTTGTGTCAGTGCAACGATTAGAGGATCTGGACATGAATGAAGGGATGGATTCTTGCAATGTATAGAACCCCCACCCCCCAAAAACACACAACAGCAGTTGCCCTGAGGGTTAACATATGTTTTTCAGACGTGACAATGGGCCGCAGTACCACACTTTGTCATGCTTTGTCATGCGTGTGACTGTGGCTCACCGTCATGCTTGAATGTGCCCACCAGATGTTAGTGCGGGCAATTACCCGGTCAGTGGTGGTGTTAGCCTGGACTGTGACTCAGGATCATCCCCAAGTCATAGCCCAGGCTAAGCGCCACCAGTGACCAGATAAGGGCTGCCCGACTGGACGTAAAGCAGGCTGTCAAGGATGAATGTCCACTGTTTTTACCCCAGTCTGCAGTGGTGGTGCTTCCTGGCGGCAATCATAGGCTGCCAAGCTGTCCATCAGAGGGGGGCAAGCGGCTCCACATAGCGTGGTGGCAGGGACATTCGGATGCACATCCATGCATCTTCCCGCCCGCTTCCTGGTCCGGCAGCTTAACATTTATTCAGCATCTGGGCGGAGTCCTGGGCTGCTTTTAGACGAGCGGGTCACTGCCGTGCAACCTGCTTGCGCAATATTTCAAAATCCCGCAATGCGGGATTACACGAGACGGCCGGCGGGGATCACGTGCATGAAAGGCAGTCGTGCGTTATTTGCCGACCGCAAATTAAATACCTCACAATCGAGGTATTTCATTCGCGGTTGGCAAATAATGCACGACTGCCTTTCATGCACATGATCCCCGCCGGCCATCTCGTGTAATGGAATTTTGAAATATTGCACGAGCGGGTCACGCAACGGCAACCCGCTTGTCTAAAAGCAGGCCAGAGTGATGGGTTCCGCCATGGCTCAGAGTAGTCACGTCAGAAAGCACCCATAAACAAGTTTAAGGATAGATGCTTTCTAATACAGAAATAAAGCAGAGAAGTTATACCAAACAAAACAGGAATACATTAATCTTTCATTACTGAGAGCAGATCTACCATCTGCACTCTGTGTATAAATCTTTTAGTTAACCTCAATAATTCTAGATCAGGCCCTCTCCGAGAGCCACAAGAAAGCCCCACATCACATATTCCTCTATTTGCTATAGCAAGTTCTAACTATGTTTTCAGTTGGTTACAACTATACAAGATATTACCTTGAATTGGGCAGCCTTTCCCAATTTGGGCACTGTGTTACCACATGATGTAGTGGCTCGTGTGCCCACCAGCTGCCAAATATTCACCCTGCCCTGGGGCGGGCAGCTGGCTGCTATACCCTGTGTTCTCAGGAAAAGGCTGGAGATACAGGGTGTAGCAACCTTATACAAAGTGGAGTACGGCTGCCCAACTCGAGAAATGTGTTTATTTATTTATTTATTTATTTATTTTCATTTATATCAAAGGTAGCATACCGCCGCTCATGGGCCTGATCCCCATATGTCCTGCCCCACGGTGATGTCTGCCATGGGGCTTGAGCAGCAGGTGCTGGCGCCAGTCCCATGCAGCCGTGTCATGGCTGGGATGGGATAGTGGGTGGGCCAGGGCTGAGTGCCTGTGCATGTGGCTGGCACCTTGGCTGGGTGGGTGGCGGGATGTCTGACAGCGGTCTACCTGCCCAGTTTCCCCATGGAGGGGGGCATCTGCCCTGCTCTCTGTACTGGCCCCAAAGCATGGTGGTTGCGATTGCCTGCCCCAGGGTGCATGTGGAATTGAGCCCTCCCAGCTTTTGTGGCTGCACCCATTGAGGCAGAGATGCTTAAGGGTTGCAGTCAGAAGAGAAGGGTCCAGAGAGAGACCCTTGTGTGCACAATCTCATTTTTGCTCCCTTACTCTGAGCTCCATATTTGAGTGTTTCTGGGTAGAAACTAGAGTGAGAAGCCAGATCCAAGAACTTCGAAAAGGCGACAAAACATATCCAAAAGCAACATTTGGCCAACAGGTCCAAGGTTTCACACCCCTGCACTACATAGTCTTTGCTTTGTCAAACTACACTGCACTGTGAGGTGTAGTGACCGAGACACAACTGGAATTTTTTGAAGTGGAAGCTTCAACCTCCAGAAGCTTCACTCTGATGCTTCCCACCCTGCCCTCTCCCTTCCTAGTTAGGGACAGGGTTTCTACCTTGCCTTCTGGAGGAACAAATGCACCCTGCCTCAGGGGCACTTGTCCTTCTCCTCCCTGCTGCTGTCCCTTTCCATCCTTTCTCCCCACTGGTGTGTGCTGCTTATCTAACCCTCATCAACAAAAGTAACATTGTGCTGCCACTCTTTCTCTTTCCATACAGCCATACACTGGCACTGCTTTGCTGAGCGCAAGGCAGTGCCTGGGGTGACAAAAGGAGGGGGTGCTTCCTTTTGCCCAATCAGGATGAAGTCCCTAGGTGGGAAGTAGCCAGCACAAAGAAGCAGGAAGGAAGGAGAGAGCAAGTGCAACCATTACGAGGGGTAGGGCCCACGTGGGCTGTGTCTATGGTCAATGGAAGGTGTGATTCTTCTAGCTCCCTTGGTGAACCACTGGGTGGGGAAACAATGGGTGAAAACAGACATGACGCTAACCACCCTTTAACCACCCTTGGTGGTTATTAATATTTATGCATGTTGCAGGGCTGTATTGGTGCCCTATGCAGCCCTGCAACATGCATAAATGACCACCAAGGGTGGTTAAAGGGTGGTTGGTGTCATGTCTGTTTTCACCCAATGATTTTGAGGAGCCTCAATTGCATTTAAATCCTATTGCAATTCCATGCCGGCTGTGAGACTGAGAGTTTCCAGACGTTCCATACGTAGGAGATTCCCTCCACATGGCTCTCCTCATCCTGCAAGGAAAAAGGGTTTCATTTTCCTCCCCCAGTAGGGGCCCCCCTAGCCTGCCTCCTGTAGCTTCCTGGTGTCACTCTGAGCACTTTGAATACTCACAGTATAATGTTAAGCTTGGACCTTTGAGGCAAGTTCACAGCCTCTTTTTCTATGGTACCTCCCTTTTAGTCTTTCTTTTCTGAGTCCCAGGTGAGGCTTTTTAATAGACATTTTCCCTAAGCTGATAGTAGCTTCCTCCTCTGTACCTGTGCTGATTAGCTGCAGATGTTTGTGCCAATTACCCCTTTTGTAGGTTCAAGAGACTAGGACTCTTCAGCTCAGAGAGGAGATGACAGAGGGGGATATAAAAGAAGTGTGATGGGATGGTCTGCTTATGCTGTACTTCCTTGCAGGAGCCACCCCAAATCACTTAGCACAGTCAGGGTTTCTCAATCAGCTCTTCTTTATTTATAGTACTTCAACACCAAATACTATAGTGCTATATTTTAGTCACATCATAACCCCTGCCACATATGCAACGTGCACATAGCACATGTGCACCTCATGTGCAACCCCCTGTGAAACCCTGCACACACCACACTATAAGGACTATGGCGTGTGCGCAACCCATGCATGCACAGGCACGCATAAGCCATGTGTGCGGGGGTTTAGGACCAGCTCCACAATCTCTCAGTGCAAGGAAGCCCCCCTGCCAGTGATCCCAGTGCAGAACCTTGTGGTTCCCCTTTGCTGCTCCCAGCCAACTCTGGCAAGCTGTGCCATCATCTCCAGACAGCTTTAGGCTACTAGCCTTTTCTGTAAGTTCTAGCATGGTGTACTCCCAGCCAGTTCCCAGGGAAGCCCTGTGTGGTGTAGGGCATTGGTGCAGCTCTCTGGCTCACTCCTTTGGTCCTGCTATCTAACAACTCTCAACTCCACTTGTCTCTCCCTGGTGGTCCTCTCTTCTGAGCTCAAGCTCAGGGCACTTTTAAACCATACAAAAAAGGCAGCTGATCCTTTAATCAGTCGCCTTTCTTTGTGATCGTTTAAATGTTTGGCCCGGTTTGATGCCGGATCTTTCCCGCATCAAACCGGCTGAGGATTCCTGCCCCCTCACTTGCCTCCCTGGGAACCGCCGCGTTCCCTGGTTTGCAAGCAGAGGGGGGGCGGGGGGGAAAGCTGGCGAAAACTGCCTCCTCCAGGCAGCGCTGACAAACCCCCTCCCCCTTTCCCCCTCTAAAGCCCCCAGCCAGTGATTAAATTTAATCACTGGCTGGGGCAGAGCAGAGGCTTCTCCCAAACCCAGCTTTCTCCCAAATCCGCTTTGGAGCCAGCAGTTTAAAAACGCCCTCAACCTTTTATCTCTGGTGCTCTTTAGTTGGCTTACAGTTTCTGGCCACACCCACTTGGGAACACTCAGGTCGACTAATTGGCACAGTTACCCTTTTCCATGCCTGACTCAACCCCATCCCAGCAAGGACTTATCCAGCCCTGCTCGGGGCATGATTTTGCAGACTCATAGTAGCTCTGTTACAAGATGTTAAAAAAATCATGATTGGTGCGGAACAGTAGGGAGCTGTTATATTTGCCCTCTGTCCAAGTATTAGAAACAGCGAACTGGCAGCAGATATAAAAAAAAATAGAAGGAAGTCACTCTGTGTACAGTTAACCCATAGAACACATTTCCAGAGGATATTGTGACGACCAGTATCACAACTGGTTTTAAAAAAGGATTAGATACGTTTTAGAAGATAGATCCATAAATGGCAGTTGGTCAGGAATTGAGATCTCTGATTGATGTGGGTTGGGAGTGAACAGCAGAAATGGATCACTCCATTATGACTCGCAGTACACATTAGGGTGTGCAGAAGGCACACCATTTACTTTTGTTTTTCGTTTTTGTTTCACAAAAATGATTTGTTTTCAAGGGTTTTCACAGAAAACCTGTCAATTTTCTCTTTTTTCCATTTTTTTAATTATTGAAGAATAATGAATACATTTTTTTCTAAAATCACTGTACATGTGTGAAATGGCTGCTGAACCATTCTGCGCATAAGCACCCTTTCCCAAAATGGTGCTGGCAGCATCACCACCATTTTGGAAAAAGGTAGTCAGGCTGAGCATGTGCAAAATGGCCACTGCGCATATGCAGATTGGCTGCCATTTTCCAAAATGGCGATGATGCTACTGGCACCATTTTGGAAAGGAGCGCACATGCACAGAATGGGCTAGCAACCATTTTGTGCATGTGCAATGATTTTCCATTTTTCTTCACATGTGCCCTTTTCCAAAATGGTGCCAGCAGCAGCAGCATTTTGGAAAAGTACAGCCAGTCTGCACATGCACAGACTGCCTGCCCTTTTTCAAAATGGCAGTGACACAGCCAGCGCTATTTTGGAAAAGGGTGTGCATGAGCAGAACAGACCCAGCAGCCATTTTGCTCATGTGTAGGTTTTTTTAATTTCATTTTTTAGTTTTTAAATGAAACCTAATGAAAGCAAATGACAATCATTTCCTTATTCATTAATTTTTATAACACTAGTTACTAAAATAAACGGGGCTCCATTTGTTTTAGTAACTAAAAAAATGAAAACGAATTGCACACCCCTAGCACACATTTCTGAAGCAAGTGGCGTTGGCCACTGTTGGAGACAGGATGCTGGGCTAGATATAGGATTGATCTCACCCACTATGGCACTTCTTATGTTCTCTATTTTCATATTTTTTAGTGCTAGCAAAGGGATGATTGTTGCTCCTGTAGTTCATACGCAGGAAGTGAACTAGTTTCATGCGCAATACTTGCAGAATCATGTCCTTAAATTTGTTTGTATAACTAGAGGGTTGAAAAGTTCTCTGATTATGAAGGTCAGTAGTTCCTAGGGAATGGATTATGTAGGCATCTTCAGCTTCAGCGCAAAGTCCCCTTCGCCGCCGCAATGGCAGCGACGGGGTAATTGTCCCGCCCCTCCATGAGAGGGAAGGAGACAGGACAGTGTATGCCGGTGGAGTGCGTTAGAGCGCTCCGACCGGAGAGGCGGTTGCCTGGCAACCTGACGAGCGGGCGGGAAGGCACGCCGTGTTGATACGGGGCCCAAGCTCCACCCCCTTTAGAAGGGGTGGAGCGGTTCTTCGCCGCGTGGGCGGCAGATCGAGCCGGGAGAGCGGCAGAGCAGCAGCAAAGATCTATTGCTGCTGCGCTTAGCCCAGGGAGCCTCGTGGCAATTAAAAAAAAAAAAAAAAACCTAGCCAGCATCGGAAAGGAGAGCAGATGGGCCGCGCAAAAAAGAAAGCGCCGCCAAAGAAGCCCAATCCAGGACCAAGACAGGGCAGTAACCCCCAGGGTGGATGCACAGGGGAAGGGGCTCCCACCCGAGAGGAACTCATGGAGTGCCTAGCGGCCTGTGAGGCCATGCTCCGAGCACGTGGTCCGCCTACCACAAAGCCTGGCTCCATGGAGCACCCAGGGCCATCTCCTCCAGGCCCAGCTCCCCACCCAATAGTGGGCCAGGAACCACAAGGGCAGGCCCGAGTTGAATTTTCACAGGGGGGCCAGACCCAAGGGGGGGCAGAGGCCATTAGCCCTCCACCCACGGAGGGAGTTAGAAGGGGCAATAGGCCAGTTATCCCCCCAGCTAGATTTCGCGAGGAGGGAGGTGAGAATGGGACTGGGCCCGGAGGGGGGCAGGCCCGCTCCTGGCCTAGCAGGGCAGGAATAGGAGCCCCTCCCACGCATCAGAGGCTGGCCAGCCAAGTGGCAGGTGATCCCGGATATGACCGGGGGAGGGTTGACCAGGCCGGGACCCACATCACAGTGGCTCAGATCCACCCTCCTCCCAGCCCGGCCGGGCTGACATTGGAGACTGGGCACCCTAGTTCCCAACGGGATCAGATGGGAGTTCCTGGTTTGGCCCAGTACTGCTTTCAGAGGGATGGCAGGGTAATAGTACCTGCATCAGATCCCCCTGTGAGATTTCCCCCAGCCCCAGTAGCGGCAGCGGGGCCGGATCCACTCACATTAACACCCGGTTATGAACCCCCAGCAACCCGGAGACGAATGAACGAACCGGCCCAAGAGGGGATGAGTACCGACTTTGCCATGTGGCAAAAGATCATCGCCCTTGAGGAGGTGCTGCAAATTCCTCCGGCGAGGCAAGAGACGGCGGACAACACCGAGTTGCACAGGAGAACCCTGCCACAGCCGGGAACGTCGCAAGGTGAGACTCCCATCCAAATGGGGACAGTACTGCCCATCAGGGGGGAGGAAGGACTAGTCACCCGCGGGGGGGACATCATGGGACTGACAAATTACGAAAGTGGGCAATTAGCCCCTAACTTGATAACGGAACTGGGCAGTGGTCTGCCGGAAAGGGTTCAACCAACCCCCGCACGAACACTAGACACTGCAAGCCCCCGACTATTACAGGTTGAAGGAGAGTGGGCATGGGTGTACCCTACCCGTCCCCCCTTCGGGGAGGGAAACGGGTCACATTCGGGACCCGTCTCAGCTGGAAATTTGGCCACCACCCCTATTCTCCCTCTCACTCCCCCAGGGATGAACCTGACACAAACTAGCACCACACCCGCACCAGTCATTCGCCCCCCGGAAGGTGTTATCCCAGAAGTTGCAGCCCCATTCGGGAGTCACCTAACACTGGCAACAAAAGAAAAAATATGGAAGGGAGAGTATGTGGATTTGTTCGCACTCCTGTTCAGTGATCCCATAGTAGATCATTCTGAACAGGAGGGCGACAAAGATAAGGAGCGATTCCGCTGCCCCAAAGCAGATCGGAATTGGGCAAACTGGACGTCTGCATATGCTATATATATGGGGGTTGTTATGCAGGCGGACCCAAGGCGGGGCCTTGAGCTCCACAAATACGCTGATATTGTCCGTAGGGCGCAGGGAACGGGCCCTCCCGGGGCTTGGTTGCGCTATGACGAAGCATTTCGTCACAGGGCAGCAAACACCCCAGGCTTGCGCTGGGATACCCATGCCCCGGATATTTGGCTGGAAAGCATGGTGGACGCCACAAAAGCACCTAGATCGGACAGCGGACACCCACTAGTCCGGGGGGGGGGTAGCACCCGCAAACGAACCATACCAGGGAGAGAGTCTTGGAGAGGCCAAGGCGGCCCCGGCCCGTGCTTTGAGTACAACAGAGTGGGCCGGTGCAACCGTCAGCAGTGTAGGTTTCGGCACGCGTGCTCCAGTTGCGGGGGGGCCACCCTGAGAGCACATGCTACCGGCCCCGGCAGCGAGGGAAGGGTGGCCGCTACGGCCCAGGAACAGGTAACAGCAAGGATAACCAAGGGGCCATGTCCGGGTCCCGCCCTCCAAAGGGGACCGACGCCAGTTAAGGTTGATGCCTTGGAGGCAGCCCTGCGAACACACCCTAATAGGGCAGAGGTGGAGTATGTGGTTCAGGGCTTTAAACAGGGATTCATAATCCCAGCTGGTACTGTTAAGCCCTCTGCACAAGCAAAAAACCTTAAATCCATAGACGGGAGGGAACACCTTGTTCGGACAAAAATCATGAAAGAGGTAAGAGAAGGCAGAGTCGTGGGCCCATTTGATCACCCCCCTATGCAATCTCTGGTCCTATCCCCATTAGAAATTGTACCAAAGAAGACACAAGGAGAATTCCGTCTGATACACCACTTGTCCTACCCTCGGGGCGCCTCGGTTAACGATGCTATACCAAAGGAATTGACAACCATCAAATATGCATCATTCGATCAGGCGGTCGAGAAGGCAAGGTGCATGGGGAAGGGTGCACTGTTGGCAAAATGCGACGTCAAGTCAGCATTCAGGTTGCTCCCAGTGCACCCTAATAGCTTTCACCTCTTAGGTTTTCACTTCGAGGGGAAATACTATTACGACCGGGCAATGCCTATGGGGTGTTCCATTTCCTGTTCAGCATTCGAACGATTCAGTTCCCTTGTGGAATGGATTTTTAAGCAACGGTGGCTGGGGGGGGTGAAGTAACCAAATATTTGGACGACTTCCTGTTCATAGCCCCACCCCGATCAAACGAATGTACAACTGCACTACGGTAGTTTCAGGAAATGGCAGATGAATTGGGCATACCCCTGGCTCCCGAAAAGACAGAGGGCCCATCCCCAATAATCACATACTTAGGGATTGAATTAAACACCCAATTGAAATTGTCTAGATTGCCCGAGAAAAAATTGATAGAATTAAGGACAAAGATTCAGGATTGTAGCCTAGCCCCCAAAGTCACCGTACGGTCTTTGCAGTCCCTAGTTGGGAGCCTCAACTTTGCATGCCGGGTCATTGCACCCGGCAGAGCCTTTTTGTCCCGGCTGTACGAGAAGTTAAGAGGGGAATTACAGCCGCACTATCGCATACGAATAACACGGGATATGAAGCAAGATCTAAAGGCATGGTTTGAATTCCTAGCAGAGTACAACGCCGTTAGTTTCTGGAGAGAGAGGTATTTGCTTCGGAGCGACCTACAGGTCCACTCCGATGCTGCGGGAGGGGCTGGGTTTGGTGTTTACTTCAGGACAAGGTGGTGCGCTCAAGCATGGCCGCCCGAGTGGCACGAATCAGGTGTTACAAGGGACTTAACATTCCTCGAACTGTTTCCCATAGTGGTAGCGGTGTTGCTGTGGACAGACCAATTCGCCAACCACACAGTATTATTCTGGTGTGACAACCAGGCGGTGATCCACATAATAAACACGCTATCCTCTCGTTCCAACCGGGTCATGCCACTGGTTCGGGCATTAGTTAGTGTATGCCTATGAAACAATATATTGTTCACAGCCCGCCATGTCCCAGGCATTGATAATAGCATAGCCGACGCCCTCTCTCGCTTTCAGATCAAGCGATTTCGGGAACTTGCACCGGAGGCCAGAGAATCCCCCGACCCCATGCCACCGGGGGCTTGGAGCCTTGGGTATTAGAGCTACAAAATACCGTTAGGGGATCCCTCGCCCCTAGAACACGGGCTGCCTACGGTAGGGCTTTCCAAGAGTTTCAAGGCTACAGGGCCATTAAGGGATGGGGCACCGGTTTTCCAATATACGAATCAGAAGTGGTCCAATTTGCAATGTCACTTAGAAAGAAGGGGCTAGCACCGGGTACTATCGGTGGGAAAGTAGCGGCCCTCACGTTCGTTAGCAGAATGAACGGATACCCATCCCCAGACAAAGGTTTTTATATTAGGCACATGCTAGAGAGCTGGGCCAGATCGACCACACCCATTGATAACACACGCGCCCCTAGAACTACCCCCATACTGGTGCGCATAATCTGCACCTTACCCGAGGTGTGCTATGACAATTTCGAATCACAATTGTTCATCACTGCCTACACAACAACATACTTTGGAGGATTTAGGATTAGTGAGGTAGTTCCGACACCCCTTAAGGACCTTAGCGATGGGGCATTGATGATTGAAGACCTTAAATGGACTCCTGCAACAATTCAGTTGAGGTTGAGACGATCAAAGACCGACCAGAGAAAAAAGGGAACGTATGTGGAATTGTTCAGGTGTGGGGATCAAGGGATATGCCCAGTAGAACAGATGAGAAAATACATCTGCTTACGCCCCCCGGTGGCTGGAACGTTATTCAGGCATGAGAATGGTCTGCCACTGACAAGCTACCAGTTTAATGCGGTATTAAAACACACCTTGATCAGATTAGGCCTACCCCCTCGGGAGTACGGTTCCCATTCGTTCCGAATAGGGGCTGCCACAACAGCAGCAGCAGCGGGATTACCAACTGAAGCTATTAAAGCCATAGGCAGGTGGCGCTCCAACGCCTACAAGAAATACATCAGGCCATACCCGCAATAACCAATTATTTCTCCCGTACTTAGGACATAGGCGCTTCGTGACTGAGAGACGATTGATCTGGATCGTGGGTCACAGCCTGGTCCATTGGGCAGGCAAGGCCGCCGCCGAGAACCAGTGGGGGTCCCAACCGGGCCTGGGAGACAAAGCAATTATTAACTGGTATGGAACTGGTGGTATGCGATGGCACCAGCAAAACTTCGATCCCTTCATGAAGGAATCGCTGCAGCCCTGCACATAATTATAATTCACTTGGGGGAGAATGACATCCCGACAAGAAAAGGGGTTAATCTGATTATTAGGATGAAACGAGATCTAGCATGTATAAAAAGTTTGTTTAAAGAGGTACAGTTAGTTTGGACTAGTTTAGTTCCCAGACAAAAATGGGGTAAGGCCATTAATCCGGCCAAAGTTGATAAAACAAGGCGTAATATCAATAGGGAAATATCAAAGTGGATAACGAGAATTGGGGGAATGACCCTCCGACATACAGACATTGTGTATGGGCGGAAGGAACTCTTCCGGGAAGATGGAGTGCATCTATCCACAGCAGGGAACCAGTTATATTTGGGTAGTTTGGCCCAACAGTTGAAAGTATTGTTGAGTATATAGGCGGTGGGTGCCGGGGGAGCCCTGTAGAACTCCCCCTTTGTGGCGGGGGTCCAGTATGGTTTAGTAGGTTAAATAGGATAGAAATAGATTAAACGAGTCATCTCCTTAAGAGATGGGGAGGTGACACCCAGTGCTAGGCGCAGGCAGCATGCACTGGGGTTATTCCCCGGGGAGGGGTACTGCAGTTCGGTCAGTAAGTACCTGCACGGTCTGCTGGCTGAGCGGGTACTCACCTCCTTACTCAAGCCCACTGTTGGGACGCTCCCCCTTTCGGCCAGAGCCAGGGTGCTGTCGAAGGGGAGCCTTGTTGGTGTTGGAACTGGCACGGGAAGGCACATCCCGGCCAGCGCCCAGTTTATAAGAATCAGTTAGCTAATCATACTGGACCCATATTGCTTGTGCAATCACCCACCGTCTTTGAATTGGTTGAATAAAGAGTGCGGCCTGATTTAATCCAGCACTTGGTCTCTGTGTCTTATTGGGGGGTGCGGCGACAAGGTTAACTGTGTCAGGCAGAGTCTGTTATACTGAAGATGGCAAATGAGCAAACTAACAACAAATGTGAATTGTCAGCTCAACTGTTTTGAAACACATAATTGCAGGATGAGTTTGAAAGGTTAGCAATCAGAAAAAAAATCTCTTGTGTTCTGAGCAAATCTGATACGGAAATTATTGACAGCCAATTATCATGTACCACGTGCCAGGCATTCAGTGATAGCTTGGAGACAAAGGCCCTTTTTACACAGCACATGTGCACTATGAGTGGGAGGTGCGTGCGCGCTTCCACCTAACATGTATCCCCACTCACCCCCCACTCATCCCCATGCACGGAGCAACCTCCATTTTCTTCGAATGCTCTGTGCATGGGGATGAGTGGGCGGTGAGCGGGGATGCGGGTGCAGCTGTGTGCATGCCCCACTCACCCACCATCCATGCATCGGCGCACCCACACACCCCAACCCAGCAGTGCCATTTAAAAATGGCCAAAGAGCGCAATCAAGCTCCATACAAGTCAATGGGAGTTTAGCCATTGACTTCAATTGGAGCTGGATTGCACCCAAGATGTGTAGGTCATGAGTCCTTTTTGTTTTTGTTTTAGAGGGACGAAAGCTACAAAGTGGCTCCTTCCTCAAGCTCCTTTTCCTGAGCCCTTCATGATGTAAACTTAAAGAGACAGTGGGTATTTTCAGACTTTACGAGATCACGCTCAACCACAGTGAACCACAGTCAATCCCGCAGCGGGGCCAAAGCACCCTGAATGTCTGTTCGGCGGCTGCCAGATGTTCACCACAGTCAATACCCACATGGGGTCAAATTCAACCACGCTTCTGAACCTCCGGCCCGGACCATCTCCGAAAGCGTGGTCAAAGAGATTCCCAGCAGGAAACAAAAAAAAGTAACATCTGGACGGCAATCACCGGCCGGAATCAATCAAAATGATTCCCAGCCAGAGACAAAGCACGCAGCGTCGCTGCCAGGCAACCAGCAACAACACAGGCCATGGAGGGAGATTTAAAGGGCACACAGCAGCAGGGAAACGTGGTGGGATGGAGTGAGGCAGAAGGCAGAAGAGAGCGGTGGGCGAGAGAGCGAGGGAGGAGGAGGAGGTGGTGGCGGAGGCACAGGCGGGGGAGGAGGTGGTCCAGGAGGTGGAGGGGCAGCAGCAGCAACAGCAACAGCAGGGACAGGCNCTGCACATTCAGGAGGTGGAGGGGCAGCAGCAGCAACAGCAACAGCAGGGACAGGCAGCCCTGGGGACATCGACCGGACCGGGGGAGGAGGCACCCCAGAAAAAGGTATGGGGAACGAAGGGGAGCGGACCCGGCACCACAGGGGCACCAAGGGGGGTGGGGGGTGGAGTGGCTGGGCGGCCGCATGGCGGGAGGTGCAGGGATGCGGGACCGCAGCAGAACAGCAACCGAACACCCACCAACACCCCCCACCCCCACTCCTGTTTTGCAGACACGCAAACGGGCCCAGGAGCCCGAGCCCCTGGAGGACACGGGCCCTGCCCAGGTGGAGGAGGAGGAACCTGAGGAGGAGGAACCGGAGGGGAGAAGGGGGAGAAGGCCCTACCACCGAGGGGGCCAGTGGGGGCTCCGGGAGACCCGGGACTTTATCCGCATCTGGGAGACCCTGGAGCATCAGCTGGAGCTAGTGCTCAATCATCGCAACAAGCACGTGTTCCGGGAGATAGTGCGGAAAATGGAGGTGGCGGGGCATCACCGGACCGTCGCACAGTGCCACTCCAAGGCCAGAGAGATGAAGAGGGGGTTCAAGGCCATCAGGGACAACAACCAGTGGTCCGGACACGGACTCCGGACCACCCCCTTCTACGATGCCCTGGACTGCATCCTTCATATGAAGGGATCAATAGTTGCCCCACGGCTTGTGGGGAGCACTGTGGCCCAGGGCAGGGAATGGGCCAAGGTACCCCCTCCCCTCGCTGCCCCACAAGAAGGCACCTGCTCCAAGGCCCCAGACCCCCAGCAGGAACGCCCCGGGACCTCGGGGACCAGCAGGCCCCCCCACCGGACAGCAGCCTGGAGAGCCCCCACCCCCTGGCCAGACAGCCAGACTCCGAGGCCGGCACCCTCATCACCCTCAGCCAGTGGTTGCAGGGGGACCACAGCAACATGGAGGGGCCGGCCTTGAGGGATCAGAGACAGACATCGAGGGTAAGCACGCACACAGGACAGGGGGACAGACCCAGGGCAAGGGGGGAGGGGGGTTGGGGACGGCACGGCCAGGGGGCAGACCCCACCCGGCCCTGACAGCCCATGACACATGTCTGGGTCAGGGGGGGCCACCCAGGCACCCCGGGAGTCCCCCACCAACCACCCCCCATACCCCACAGGGCACAGAACACCCCGGCACAGAGGCAAGCGGACGAGGAGGCTGGGGCAGAGCAGCCCAGACATCAGGAACAAGGTGAGGCACACAGGTGGGGTGGGGGGCCCCCGGGGAGGCCGGGTGGAGGACCCGGGTCATGCAGGGCGGGATGGGGGGCCCGGAGGGTCAGGAAAGGGGGGGCACCAAGGGGGGGCGGGTGCCTGGGGCGGCAAAAGACTAACCACTATGTACCCTACAGGCCAGTCGGAGGGGCTCCAGCAACCTGAGCCCATGCCCCCAGCCCAGCAGATGAGGGAGCACCGGGCGCAGGTATGGTGTCGGAGGAGGACCAGGCGGAGGACATCATCCACACCACCACAGAACAGGGAAAGCAGATGATTGCGGCCATGGACTGCATGGAGGCAGCCATAGACCGCTCCCTGGAGTGGGCGGAGGCAAGGGACCAGAGGCTTCAGGCAGAGGTGTGCCTGGAGCGGAGGCGGGAGCGCCGGGAACACAGCAGGCAGGTAGAGGCATTCGGGCAGCTGGAACAGGCCATCAAGAGGATGGTGCAGGAGCATTCAGCCAAGATGAACAGGTCCCATGACATTGGGACCTCCCTGCTCCTGCACGCTGGCACTATGTGCGCCTATGTCATGGCAGCTGCCCTGCCGGGCACCCTGCCTGCCCAGGGCCGGGCCCCTCAGTGCCCCCGCTGCCTCCACACCTGCCCCAGCCACCTCCACACCCGCCCCATCCACCTCCACGCCAGCAGGGGCCCCCCATCTGTCTTCCAGTCCCCATGGGCCTCCGGAGGGAGCAGCCGCCCAGGGGGAGCCCTCGGGTCCCAGGTCCTCCCTCCCTCCCACCACCGCCTGCCCCTCTGGACACTGAGGCATCCCAGGACACTGTTGGGGACACGGACAGCAGGGGGGAGGGCAGCTGCCAGAGCTCTGTGCCGCCCACAGGGTGCTCGAGGGGGCGCCCCAGGAAACGCAGGAGCTGGGGGGCCGAGGGGGAAGGGGGAGAGTGGTCTAAGGGGGGGGGGTGGTGGTGGTGTGGGGCACGGGCAAGCGGGTAATATAATAAACTCACAGATGACGCAGCTGCCTCCTGTGGTCGGTTCTGGGGCCCGGAGGTGGGGGGGTGCACCATGCCCATATAGGGGCTTGCCCAGGGAGTCCCCTGGACCCCTGGGGGGGTGGGCCGGGGGGTGGGCACCCTCACGCCTGGGCCTCCCGGCCAGTGTGCCTGGCTAGGGTGGCACGGATGCGTTTGGCGTAACGGTACTCCCTCGGGTTGTCCGCGTTCATGTACAGAGGCACGGGGCCGGGAGGGCGGGTAGGCATGGGGTATTCGAGGCCACCCGGCTGCCCCATCAGTCTCACACACATTGTGCAGCACACAGCCCTGATATAGGCTGGGACGGGCGTCCCCCCTCCCCCCCGGCTGCTTGTGCTGGCTCCTGCAGGGTGGGCGGCCCTGGGCAGCGGGTGAGTGGTATTGAGCGCACCTGCTGTCCCTGGCATGGGCCGTGCACATGGGCTGGTGCGTGCACGGGCATGCAGTCTGCAGCTGCATGTCTCCTGTCATCACCTCCCACCTCTCCCTGTTGGCAACATCGTGTCCTTGCTGGCCTGATTAGTGTTTCAGCTGTCCTGTCTGGACACTCGGTTCCTGCAGCTGTGCTGGGTCCGCACCCCATGCCTCGCTCTGTTGCCATACATTGTTGCAGCCTGTGGCTTTCTCGGCCGGCCTTGGTGCCCCCCCGAACCTCCTCCCGCCCCTGGAGGGAATGTGGAGCCCCCTGTCCGTGGTGTTATTCTCCTTGGCGTGCTAGACTATGGCTGGCTGTGCTTCCTCCAGGCCCCCATGGGACCCTTCATCTGTGGTCCTTCCGCGAGACCATGGCCCTGTGTGACCTGTGGCATACCCCGGTGGTGCAATTGCTACTGAGCTGCCCGAACAGCCTGTTGGGTGCTTATGCGAGCCTGATCTCTGGCCTTCATTACTTCGGCTTTGAGGTGAGCGCCTGGGATTGCCAGCTGCATGCTGAGACGCTGGAGCTGGTTCCCTTTCCCGAGGGGCGCATCCCAGAGATGAGGTGCTCACATGTGGTCTGGTCCATGGCGGAGACCATGTCCACCCTGTCTGTGTGCAGCCTGGCCACCTACATGATCTGTCTGGCGGAGGGGGACCCTGCCCTGACCGTGTCCTACTTTGGCTGCATTCACGGGACCTGTGGGTACCAGCGCTCCCGTGGGGCAGTGTATCACTGACTGTTGGAGCTGGGTCAGCTTCTGTGGCCCCCTGCTGCTGACTGCTGCGTGTCTGAGCCTACCACAGTGGAGCTGGAGGCTCTGTCTGGTGTGTGGTCCCATTCCAATGTGCAGCTGGGTCTGTCCATGCAGGATCCCTTTGAGGCTTACTACCTGATCGCCCACCACATGTCCATGCAGGGGTACCACCGTGACATGCTTCATTGGCCCCACCTCATTCACCAGGCGTGGCACCCGGTCCCTGGGCCCTTTGTGGCCCCCAGCAGCTAGCTGTGAGTCCCCCTGTGCCTCCCAGACCCCTGTTCCTGGCCCCCGTGTGGGCTCCCGGCTCCACCCAGCTGCTGTGGCCCACTGCCTGCTCCCTCCTTGCTGTCCCAGCCGTGCTGCTGTGGTGCCTGCTTCCTGGGGTGTTGCTGCCCCTGCCTGTGGCTCCGGGCCCCCTTTGGGGGCCCCCC
>QEPC01009046.1:3522499-3543980 GCA_003113815.1 Sphenodon punctatus | reverse complement strand
TGTGGCCTGTTTAACCCAATACTTCGTCTCTGTGTCTCATTGGGGGGGTGCTGTGACAGACGTGTGTGTAAAAACACCCACAGTCTCCTTCACATCCAGTCCTTGCATTACAAATTAAGTACTGCATAATTTTTAACATGAGTCATATTTTAAACTATTGCTTATGGTGAAAACAGACATAACACTAACTCCGCTTTAACACCGCTTTAACATTTCTTATGCATGTTGCAGGGCTGTTGCATAAGAAATGTTAAAATGGTGTTAAAGTGGAGTTAGCGCTATGTCTGCTTTCAGCTGTAGTTGACTTTCTCTTAACAGTCATATTTCAAAGAGTGCAATCCTGAGTCCATTGAAGCCAATGGGAGTTTAGCCAGGATGGTATCCAAAGTATAGCTTAGAATATTTCAGTAAGAATTTGTCAGTTTTAAAATTTCTTTAATAATGGTGAGGTAAATGATTAAGGTTGGCTAGTGATAGCAGTATATTAAGAGTATGAATGAGCTCCTCCTCTGCCACCACCCTCACTTGCACATGAGTCTGCTTCTCCCTACCATGCTTCCCCCTCCGCGTGGAACTCCACCCCTGGACACAATCATTCTTCTCTCTCCCTCCAGTCCCAACCTTTAAATCCCTCCTGAAAACTTACCTCTTCAGATTTTGCTTAGCTTTTCATCCTCCCCACTGATGTTTCCTCTACTGTTCTTGCATCCCCACTGCTCACAGATGTTTACTGTCCTTTCATCCAGGGTCCCCTAATTACTGATAGCTAAGCTAAGCCGGCAACTTCTCAACTTGACCCTCCAGGTCTTGGATCGACCCGTATGGTCGTCCAGAGGTGTGTGTGTTTGGAGGTACCTCGCTTGCGTTGGGTGGCCACCGACGACTGAGCTTTTTCGGTGGTTGCCTCTAGGCTGCAGAATGCCCTCCCGATGAGGATCTGAGTGTCATCTTCCTTAGCCTCCTTCCACTGGGGTTATAAGACCTGGCTGTTCCATCAGGCTTTTGGCAAAGGGGGAGGAAGGGTTGTGGGTCTTTTTTTCCTGCTAGGGTTTTGATGTTTTATGGTTTTAACTGCTTTATTAATGGTTTTTATGATGTTGTGAGCTGCCCCGAGATGCGTGAGCAGAAAGGGGTGGCATAGAAATTTGATAAAATAAACTAAAATAAATAAAATGAATGTATCCCTGTCTCACCCTATGTTCTTCTCGCCTTTGTCTCCCCCTCCCTCGTCTCTTCTAGATTGTAAGCCCTGTGGAGCAGGGACCTGTCTCTATAATGATGGTTCAGTGCCAGGTATACTGGTGACACTATGTAAACAAAACTAGTAACTAACAATTAATAGCAACTATTGGTACCATATGACTTGCTGAGAAGCAATATTCAGTCCCAAAGTTTGGTATATTTCTAGTATTGTGGTTGATTTCTATGGTTGTTTGGGCTCTTTTTGGTGGATGAAAACCATTCTTGATTTAAAATGTGACCTAATGCTGCCTGAAATAAAATATTTACAACTAGGTGTTGTGAGAATAGACCAGATAAATATAGTCATTTTATTACTTTATAAGTATAAAGATTTGTAACTGCTTTGACTGTTGTAGCAAGGAAGGAGGGTTACCTATGTAAGTACTTGCAGGATACTGCCACATAGTCATGCCACTGTGATTATTTGGCCTCGTCCATAATAGGTGCAGTCGCATGAGCTGCAAGGGCCTGATCCCTGTGCAGCTCCATGGCATGCAAGTGCAGCTGGCACTCTGTGAGGCAGGTGGGGGGAACTGGGCAGATGGTTCCCCCCCACCCCACCCCCCGTGTGTCAGCCAGACAGCTTTCAGATACCTTGCCATGGCCAGGGTGAGCCAAGGCACCGGCCATACGAGTGTGCACCTGGCCCTGGCCCACCTCCCTCCCCCAACCCAATCAAAATCCCACCCCAGGCATGACGTGGCAGTGCATGACAGGCGACAGTGCCTGCCACTCAAACCTCTGCTGTGGAGCGGAGTAGAAGGGGCCCCAACACATGGTCAACCACTCCTTCGACAGCCTTACCCATATGGGATAAGGCTGCTACGCGACACATCCTTGGACTTCCCCCAAAGATGCAGCACATAGCAGCCAGCTGCTCTTTCTACCCTTGGTGGCCGCCGGGCACACGATGCACTACATCACGTGGCTCAGCTGCCTAGAATAGGTTAAGATCCCCCAAGGCATGGTAGCCTTCCCAGGATGTCTCGTGTGGCTGTACCCAGTGTTGTTATGAATTCACAAGTTCACAGTAACCCTGGGCAAGGCACGATCCTCTGGCCCCATTGTCTCTCTACAAGCTTTTCCACAGCACTCCACTTAAACTCTGTTCCCCAAGTCTCTCCAGGCACCTACCTCAGAGGACCCACAGATGGAGCAGGTCAGGAGGAAGGAACCTAGCAGGGACCCTGACAGTGGGACTAGACCTCCCCAGGGCGGATGCCCGATTTAGGACTGGTTAAGGGACCCCACAGGGCTATAAGCCCGGCACAGACGCTACTTGGCAGGGCAGGCCTTGGCTATAAGGGGAGGTTGGAGGCCAAGGGTGGGACCCCTCTTGGGGTACCCATGTCGCATAGACCCCTGATAAACAGGGGGTGAAGGTTGTGACTGGGGGGCTGCTAATTCCCCTGTGTGCTCTCCTGCGCCTGTAGGCCTGGGGAGAGCCCCCTCTGGTTACACTTCCTCTCTGAACTCCCTAGCTCAGTCTGCTCTCCCCAGAGTTCCCTATAGAGCTGGCATTAAGCTCTGGTTCCAATACAGTTCTCCCCTCTGTCAGACAACATGCATTTTTAGACAGAACTTTCTCCCACTGCTTTAAAATGTGGCTCCCCCTGGGGGGGAGAATCAGATGGTCCTCTCTGGACTGGAAGTTACCTGGGTACCACTGGAAAAAGTGGTGCAGGGTGACTCCCAGAAGTTTTGAGGCATAGACTAGGTAAGACCCTAAACCTCTGGGAGTCACCCAGCACTGTTATTTCTAACGGTGCCTGGGCAACTTCCAGTCCAGAGAGGAGCAGTCTGATTCTCCCCCACAGGGATCTCCCCAAGCCACATTTTAAAACAGTGGGAGAAAACTCTTCCATCTAAAAATGTCCAATGATGCTTGAGCTGTTGCTGATGATGACTGAACCATTGTACCCATCCTGCATATAGAGTTACAAAGCATGTCTACATCCAGTTGGTTGTAGATACCAGAATAAGAAGATACCAGAAAGTGTTTTTAAAGTGAATATTGTTTATTTTCTTTCATACACACATATGTGACTCAGTTACAGTCAGTTCCATTTGGGACAAAAGATATATTTTTGAGATATAAAAAAATTGAAATCTTGCCTTCCTTATTGTGTTTCTATGGGCCTGATTTTCATTCTAACGACTTTCAGAGAGTAATCAGAAGCTCTAAATGGTGTCCAGACCACTCCATTTTCAGTCTCATAGGGAGTGTTGTTCCTTGGATCATATAACCCTCTTGGGTAGTAAATGCCATTGAGATTAGCCGCTTGACAATTATTGTACCACCAGCCCCCTCCATACACTTCAGCACAATTTTCCTCCCATTGGTCATTGTCCCTGTCAAAGGTGCTGAACTTCATGTTATCGTGAGCTGTGTATTCACTACCTTCCTCCAATGAGCCTACAATCAGAGCATCCCCAGCAGTCCCCTCATAATCAGAGACACTGAGGGCAAAGCCTTCTGGCTCAGACCCTATGTGAATGTTATATTCTGCATTGGCTGCATTGCCAGCCCAGTCCTCTAATTCCACTCGAAGGACAGTGTCCTTCTGGGTCAATAAGTGGATATTTTCATTGCCCAACCAGAACTCTCCTTTCCCTTGGCCATCCACAGTGCCGAAACCATTCTTGTAGTCTTCCCAGCTCCGGTTAAAATTCACTGATCCATCCAATCTCTGTTGGATCAAAAGCCATCCTCCCAAAGTGGTGCTTTGGTCGCAATAAACAGAAAAACCCTTATCGGATCCCTCTGGTTTGATTCTGAAAATGCCACTTTGGGCACCAGAAGTGTGTTTTTGGCGGATATCATCACAGTCTAAAAAAAAAAAGTTGATCTGGTTGACAGAAGTTTTTTAGTTAAACTTTATAAAGGCTGACAGGAATACATACAGTAATAATGTGGAAGGTAACTTGCTAAACATATTTTGAATTACAGTGGAAATATGCCATGCAAACTTTTTTTCTTTTAAAACTAGTAGAGTTTATATGCAGTTTCTAATTGCAGTTGATATTTTCTAGGTAACTCATTTAGGATCCAGTTATTGATGCTAAAAAAACCCATTTGTCCCTGCCTTTCCCAAATGGCAGTAAGCAGACACATTGCTTATGCTGCATACGCAGATCAGAGGATTGCAGTAAAAGCAGTGTGTCATTCTGACTGCTGACTAAAGCCTCTTCTGCTACCTCAAAATTTATTGGGTACCTGTCCCGGTGTAGCCTTTCCCCAGCTTCTCTTCTCCTGTTCTCAAGCTGCGTGCCCGAAAGTCAGGGACGTCCTCGCCACTCTCATCGTGTTGCACCCCACCTAACTCGTCTGCCAGTGCATGACTCTTTAGCGATTTGGTTTCAAATGTGGAGCCCCCCTTGTTAAAGCCAGCGACGCTGCTGCTGCTGCTGCTGCTGCTGGTTACTACTGTCCTGGAACCTCCACCTTGAACTTTGCTGGAAGAGAATGACGGGTGGAAGTCAAGGCTGCCAAAGTCATCAACTTCTCCCTCCCTTAGATCTGAGGAACTCTCAGAGCCTCCAAAAGTTGCAGAGTGACTAACAGTTTTGCCAGTGCTAGATAATCTGCTGCCAGTAGACAATGAACTTGAATCAAAAAACTTCTCTGCATCTGGGAAAAAGCTACTAAATTCAGGCAAGTCAACATTTCTACCACTAGAGGTCACTGTGGAATAGAAGGTGCCTCCTGTTTCCTTCCCTACACCTTGAAATCCAGAGAAGTCAGAACCATCAGAGGATCTCATCTCTTCAACCGTCTCTTCTCTAGGGCCATCGGGACCCTGAATCATTTTTGTGGTGATGGTTTTGGTGCAAGTACGGCGGACGACAGTAGAACTAGGTCTTTCTTCCAAAGCAAGGGTGCCCCTTTCATATCCAGGAGTGACTAGTTTGGCAGTATGTGATCCTCCGCTCACCCCTGCTCCTACCAAAACATGTGATGCCTCTACTGGGGAGCCTCTTAACTCTGTTTCAGGTGCCACTAGTTCCATTTCAACCTGCTTGAGATCATTAAGAATGTTCAGCTCTTGGTTTTCTGGTACCCATTGGAGGGATTTGTAATCTGAAGAAACAGTACTGTCCTTTATTGGCCTCATTTTCAATATTCTCAAGGAACTAGATTCCAACTGTGGCTGCAGATTGATTGCATTGGCCTGGGTGAGCTGTTTCTGGATGTTTTCATAGCTCTCTGTTTCCACATTGTGACTAACACTTTGACCACAAGAACCTTTGCAGGCACGGATCTTGATGTCAATGTCCACCTACACAGAGATGGTTAGAGAGAAATACATTTGGTTACACTGTGATTCTCAGATTTTTCAAGCAACTGTACCTTTAGCAGAAGTGTAGCCCAGCTGTGCATACCAGACAGCACTGACAGGAGCTACCTCCTAGTTTCTCACACACACACACACACACACACACACACACACACACACACACACACATTTTGGCTTCAGGAGGGAATGCAGAAGCCAGAATATGCATGGGGTGTGGCCGGTCTGAAAGCCCTTCCACGCAGCTTTGCCGGCAAACACACGCAGAGATACAGAGCAGGAAATCCTGTGCTCTGTATCTGTTCGTGTGTTTTCTGGCAAATTCGCAGGGGGGGCAGGGCTTTCAAACTGACACATACACTGGCTTGCGCATTCCCTCCCACAGCCAAAATATGCACGAGGGCAGGTGTGAAAGTGGACTTAGTTCATCCCCATCTATGTATTGGATGAGCCCTCAATGGTTTCATTTAATGCTAGCCACAAAACTGTTGGAAATACATTCCTTTGGTTGCATCCCCCCTAAGCACCTCATCCTGTTTGTTTGCTAGAAACACCAGGAGTAGACAGACAGATCAGGGAACCCTTCCCGCATCCTATCTGTCCTACTCCTGTCAGGACCTGATTGGTCAATCTCCTCCCCCAGGAGATTTCTCATCTCTTTGTGTCTCAGAGAGCTTCCTTCCTCCCTCTTGAACACACCTAGTCTTAGGACTTAGCATAGATGTAGGCCTTTCCTATCCTACATGTATTTCCTAATAAAGCTACTTAAGCTTAAGTATGCTTCCTGCCTGCTTATTGATGATTAGCTACTCACACTCCTCTGTAAACTCTGCATTGGGCAAATGGATGCAATGATCTCACAGTCCTTGCATTTCCAACAAAAACAACCCACTAAATCCTATAGGGCTTCAACTCCTGAGAAAGTGGTTGGTGATTCGTAGGTGTAGCAGGGGCAGGCTGCCAGGGCACTTGGTCCTTTTAAGGAGCACAGGTGAGAGCCTCTAGAAAACTAAGGGGCTAATGGGCTCATCTATGTTAGGGCATGGCAGAGCCAGCCCAAAGTCTAAGACTGAGCTAAGTTGAGTCAGAAAAAGATATTGGAGGACATGGGAGCTGAAGGGAAGCTCTGCTCAGAGACTAAGCAGTCCAGAAGTGAGGGCTAGTCTTAGGAGAGAGACAGAGGGGACGTGCTTGGCTATGGACTTTGTATGTAAGCCTGTATATATGGTGGAGGATTGAATACTTGGCTGTAATAAAGGACACTGTAGAGCTGATTCCTATCTGGGACTGGGTCTTTGGGGTTGGAGTTGGAGCAGACTTACTTCAGGGCACAAAGGACCCTGTTACAATAGTCTTAGATTATTATGTTTGTTCTTCCATTTTTATAATCAGAAGCCAATGTATTTTAATGCACTTTAATTTTATCCTAGCTGCTTGTTGAGGAATTCTGGATGGTTGTCTGAGAAAGGGTAATGTCCAGAGGAAGAAACGTCAGACACAGCCCAGGACTAGGTTGATGCTGTCTTTTGTCGCTGTGTTTTGGAAGTAAAGGAAATGACATGACATGCCTTGCCAATCACCTACCTCTAAGCGCTTCATCTCCACCACCTGGTCTCGGATGCTTTTCTGCAGTGCATTGATCCTGTTTACCTGAGCAAAGACTCTCTCTTTTAATGATACAAGCCTTCTTCTCAGATCATCAGACACTTGTCCATAATTATTGTCAGTATCTGAAACAGAAAAATGCCATTATTGTTGGTTTCACTCTTCTCAGTTTGCTCTTCTCAGACTATCAAGTGTAAAACCATCCAGAGAGTGTAGCCCACTCTCAGTAAATTTACTGACCGGGGGGGTGGGGGGAAGGCTGTCTCCCTCTTTGCCTCTCACAGTCCCTGTCATATGTAGATTCTCCCTTGTCACTTGTTCCCAGTTCTTTTCTTACGCAATTTCATTGCATCTTGCTGTTCCTCCTTACCCCCTCCCATGTCTATCTCCTACATCCTTAACAGCTCTGTTTTGAATGTTTGGCACTATGAACCCCCCCACCAGTCACCTTGTCTTATCTAACCCCACTCTTCCCTGCCTCCTCATATACCTAGTTCTTTCATATTCTATATTATTATTCTTAACTGTGTCTTCCACTCTGCTACTCTTAGGCCGCTTTTAGATAAGACAAATTTGTGCATGATTGGTGGAAAATGCACGTGTTTTAATGCTCGTTTAAACACCTAAACCATTTTAAATGCGCATTTGCCATGATCGTGTAAAAGCCAAAACCATTTTGAATGTGTTTTTTAAATAATGCGCATTTTTTAAAACCGGTTTTGAGCCCCTTTGATGATTGGGGGATGCCAAAACCGGTTTTTAAAAATGCGCATTATTTAAAAAACACATTCAAAATGGTTTTTGTTTTACATGTTCATGACAAATGCGCATTTTAAACGCTTTAGGTGTTTAAACGAGCATTAAAACACGCACATTTTTCACCAATCATGTGCAAATTTGTCTCGTCTAAAAGTGGCCTTAGACCCTGGCACATGTAGATTCTACATTCCCAGATCCTTTCTTATGCAATTTCATTTCACCGTAGGTGTTTCCCCTTTATCCCACACCTACATCTGTCTTCTACTCATACTTAACAGCCCTGTTTTTATACCTCTGGATTTTTCTTTTTTTAATGTCTGGCACTTTTCTTTCTATCACTATATGCCCCACCCCACCCCCCCGCACTAGTCACTTTGTCTTATCTAACCCCACCCTTTCCTGCTTCTTTATATACTGCTCTGTATTTGCTCAGTTTATATAATTTTGACTGGCTAGCTACACAACATGCCTGAGGAAGGGCCCTGTGTGGCCCGAAAAGCTTGTTTAGTTCAAGTTGGTCCAATAAAAGATATCATTCAAGTCACTCTGCTTCCCTCTCTGTCACTTGGGATCAACACAGCAACCACACAATCTCTCTGGATTAATAAATTGTAGAATTTGACAATGGAATTTCACAGGTAACTTGATAAGGCAAAAAAAAGAATGTTTTAGAGCAATGAAGGAAGATAGAGACATGCAAGATACAACTGTGAGCCTTCTTTTGTGGAAACACAGTTTTGGAAACAAAATATTCTTGTGTTTAAAAATATAATTCAATATTTTCTTGGACAGCACAGTAGGGCTGGAAGGGATTGTAAAAGGCTGTAGTCATCTATACAGCTGCACTGAGGTAGGATTGATTATGCAGAACCTAGCACTATCATGTTTATCTGACTTACCTTTACAAGCTTCCAACAATGAGGACTCCACAATTACTTTTGTTTGTATTCCATTGCCTGGTATTAAAATCTGTCCTAACATTTAACTTAAATCTTGTTACATCCATTACCTAATTTACTCATTTTCTAGTACAGCAATAGCCTCAAAACCATGGGTATTTTTGTTATGTATCAATTAGGCAATATTAGCCATGATCAGAGACACAAGCAGGATCAGGTTTGGACAACTCAGTTCAGTTTATTCAGCCACAGGCCTCAGGCTGACACTATCCAACTAGGCCCATGAGAATAAAATTGTCAAAATAACTTTCAAGCAGAAAATGTATTTCCAAGGCCACAGTAACAAACCCCAGACAGTCACTATCTCTGAGAACACAGAAGGAGGCCTAAGAGAAACAAAGGGAGTTTGTAAGAAAGGGAGGTGCCCTCCCCTACGAATAAACAGTAACTCCCTAAAACTCCCTGAGAACTCCAAACTAGCTTGGTGGCCGTGCTCCAAGTGATAGCATAATGAATAGTCAGCTTATTCTCTGCACCTGGCAAAGGGGACCCTGCAACATGTATCCCTAATAAATGAAGCTATAAAAGGGAAAGTTCTGCCCCTTGCCCCTTGTCATTAGCGCTAGCGGCCACTAGCATTGCAGTGAGCCGTGTGGGCTTTTGATCCTTACCGTCGCTCTCAAAAGATCCAGAGACCCCCGGGCCAGCCATCTGCTGGGCCCTCTCCCCTTCTCCTCTGAACCAGCCTGCGTCTCGGACTGTGCCTCTGACACGTAAGATATCATGGGTTACTGGGGTTTGTAACTGAGAACACTGCCATGTCCAGATGTTAAGTGTCTATCCAATAAAACTGAGTTGTACCTATATACTTTGGCTTGTTAATTGGCAACCTTCGATCCCATTTGGGTAAATTGAGGCACGCCACCTCATTTATTCATTTTCATTTTCAGACATTACGAGATCACAGTCAACCACAGTAAGCCACGGTCAATTTCGCTGTGGGGCCAAAGCGCTCTGAACATCTGTTTGGTGGCCACCAGATGTTCACCACGGCCGATTCCCACATGGGGTCAATTTCAAACACGTTTCCCGGGCTCCCCGCAGGACGAGCTTCGAAAGCATGGTCAAAGTGATTCCCAGCGGGAAGCAATAAAAAGTAACGTCTGGCCGGTGATCACGGCCTGGAATCCCTGGCAGGATTCCGGGCCGTGGTCAAAGCGGCTGCGTGCTGCGGCCGCATTGACCACGGCACCCACCTGTCTCCCCAGAGGGCGGGCAGCGGGGGAGCATGGGGGGGGGGGCCGTGCGGCCGCATGTTGCACCGCGCGGCCCCGCCCCGTCCCCGATTCCCCGCCGGGATCAGTCAGCACGTCTATTCAGGCCATTGTTTGACCACAGGGGGTGGTTATTTCATTCACCCCCACCGGGGATTCACCGGGACGAAGTGGGCCAGCGTAACGTCTGAAAATACCCTATATTAAAAGAGTAAACTGAAATTCTTCGAAAGCAACTTTTCTTATTCAGAGTTACTATGGAATTAGGCCTTATTTAAGTAGTGTTTGAACAGACCAGTACATTAATTGCATATCTTCACCTAATTAACCCACCTTTGTCACCTCAGGGTTATTTCTGAAATATTTAGTTTAGTTCTTGATTTAGGGCCTGATCCTGCACTTCATGCCAACCTCATCCTTCCATTAATTCCTGGCAGGGAATGCAGGATTGGGCACTTAAATGAAAGGCCACTGCATTGCTACATGTGACCACAGTTAATTAAACTGATGTAAAGCTGCCATAAAACCATCATTAGGCTTAATATATATGTAAATTATAGTTCTCTTGATTGCTGCCCTTTGGTGTCTATTATAAAAGGGAACATGTCGATACTTACCATAACCACTGGCCAGTTTTCCTTTTAGAAAAGCAACGGTCTCCTGAGTCAGCACAGTTGATTTTTTGTAGTTGTTCTGACCATCCAACAGCAGTCTCCTAAGTGTATCTATTCTATTACCAAAATTTTTATCAGTGTCATCAATCAGCCCTTGCATTCTGCATACAGAAGGACACTTCACTCCCTAAAATGAACAAAATCAGAAGGAAAAATATCTTAGCATCTCTCTTTGACTACCACACTTTTTGCAAGACTGGAAATCTATTTAAGTGATAAGGGGCACATTCTGATACTGTTCCTATGCGGAAGTGGGAGGATGTGCTTGTGGTGGTTAGGCCATGATGGTACTCAATAGTCTTGGTTCAATTCTTTCATCTGACACAAGCATCCTGTGCGACCTTGGCCAGGTCACTTTAGGTCAGTTGCCTGCCTTATTCTGACAGTTGTGCATCAGTGTGATAGTCAAATGAACAGTGCTACACCAGTGCTAAACCTGTTGTAATGGGATGAATACCAGACCCTTATCTCTGCACCTATTTCATTCAGATATGGTTTCTCCTACTCACTCTCTTTTCCATAATCAAGATTGAGGTTGGGTACTTTCCCTGCTTCTGTTGGGGAATGAGCACTACAGAAGACTCTATAATACTTGCAATGTTTCTGCGTCAGTAGAAACTGATGGCGCGCAATGCTGATGTCTGCTACTTAGTGCTACAGAACTGAAGACCTGTGATGAAGCACCACTTCACGGCGGACTGGTAGTTTTGTGGGGCTTGTGTGAAATAAGAAAGTGGGATATGAGGGAGACTTTTGTTACCTGCCTAGCCCATCTGGGAATGAGCGAGCCCGGCGACTAGGCACACTGGAACAAAACCTAGATGTATGGAGGGTTATAGCTGACTTTGGGGGGAGAGGTTGCTGTCAATGTGGAGTCCTCTGAAAGTCAGAGATTTTGTGCAACTCTCCACTTGGAATCTGCTGAGGGCTAATACTGCAGTTCTACCACAACCTGATCAGGCTGGAATCCCCACCAAGCCTTGCTTTGCTGAGGGAGATGGGCCTGTAGCACTCAATGCTACCTGTCCCACATTCAGAGGCCCCTCCAAATATAAAGCCTGTCTAGGGACATAGTGATGAGACTGAAATGATTATATAGCTGTGACTCCCTCCTGGTTTCTCTTCCAGATCATAATGGCTAAGGGTGTTTTTACATGTGCATTAATCCAGATTAAGCAGCTCTTAATCCAAATTAAGGTGATCGACTTTAAGGTGATTAACACTTGAGTTTGAATTACTGAATCCAAATTTAAAATTTAACACAGGTTCTGGAAATAAAATTCTTGAGTATTTATTTTAATCTGGGTAAAGGTCAGTCTGAATTAGTAATCGTGTGAACAGTGAATCCGGACTGAGTTCCAGATGCCATAGCAAGAGGTAGCAAGAGGACCAAATGTCTGCCAGTGTGGCTAAATGGTGAGATGAAGGAGACTATTAGAGCCAAAAAGACATCCTTTAAAAATGGAAAGCTAGTCCTAATGAAGAGAATAGGAAAGAGCATATGCATTGCCAAATTAGATGTAAAACGTTAATAGGACAGGCCAAGGGAGAATTTGAAGAGCAACTCACTAAATACACAAAAAACAATAATAAAAACCTTTTCAAGTACATCAGAAGCAAGAAGCCTGCTAGAGAGTTGGTTGGGATGACCAAGGGGTGAAAGGGGCACTCAGGGAGGACAAGGACATTGCAGAGTAACTGAATGAATTCTTCACAGGTGAGGATGTTGGGGAGATACCCACACCAGACTGAATCTTTGTAGGTGAAGAATCGGAAGAACTGTCCCAAATAAGTGTGGCTCTGGAGGAGGTTCTGGAGCAAACTGAAAAGCTAAATAGTAAGAAATCACCAGGACTAGATGGTATTCATCCCAGAGATCTGAAGGAACTCAAATATGAAGATTCAGTCCTACTATTGGTAATTTGTAACCTATCGCTAAAATCTGCCAGTGTGCTAGAGGATTGGAGGGTAGCAAATGTAACACCAATATTTAATAAGGGCTCCAAAGGAGATCCTGGAAACTACAGACTGAATTATTGGGGCTGGGCAAGCTGGTGGAAATGGTTGTTAAGAACAAAATTATTGAGCATATTGATAAACATGGCTTAATGGGAAAGAGTCAACATGGATTTAGGAAAGGGAAGTCATTCCTCACTAATCTATTGGAATGTTTTGAGGGTGTAAATAAGCATGTAGATACGGGTGAGCCTCTCAATATAGTGTATCTGGACTTTCAGAAGGCGTTTGATAATGTCCCTCATGAGTAGGGTTACCATACCTCCTCTTTAAAAGAGAATGCTTATGAAACATACAGCACTTATGTTGCAGGACTGCACTGGAACTAATGTAGCCATTCACTGGAACCAATGCAATCCTGCACCATGTATTTTTCATAAGCATCCTCTTTTAAAGGGGAGGTATGGTAACCCTACTCATGAGAGACTCTTGAGGAAATTAAACAGTCATAGGACAGTGCCCTATTATGGATTGGTAACTGGTTAAAAGATAGGAAGCAAAGAGTAGGACTCAATGGTCAGTTTTCACAGTGTAGAGAAGTAACTAGTGGAGAGCTCCAGGAATCTGTACTGGGACTGGTGTTGTTTAATATATTCATTAATGATCTGGAGAAGGGAGTAAAGAGTGAGGTGATCAAATTTGCAGATGACACAAAGGGCATTTTCACACAAGACACTCTCCACCCACCCACTATACATGTTGCAGAGTTGCAGTGTTGCCCTATGGGTGCCCTGTTACATGTATAGTGGGTGGGTGGTGGCAGGTGGGTAGTGGGTGGAGAATGTTTTGTGTGAAAATGTCCAAAGTTATTCAAGGTAGTTAAAGCCCAAGCTGACTGTGAAGAACTGCAGGAGGATGTTGCAAGACTGGGTGACAAGGCATCAAAAGTGCAAGGCATCCACAGTGATTCACATAGGGAAAAATAACCACAGCTATAAATATACAATGCTGAGTTCTAGATTAAGAGTTACCACTCAGGAAAAGGATCTTGGAGTCATTGTGGACAATACATTGAAATCCTCAGCTCAGTGTGCAGTGGTGGTCAAAAAAACAAAAGAATGTTAGGAATCATTCAGAAAGGAATAGAGAATAAAACTGAAAATATCATAATGAGTCTCTATAGATCTATGGCATGACCACACCTGGAGTATTGTGTACAGTTCTGGTTGCCCCATCTCAAAAAAGACAAAGTAGAACTATAAAAGGTACAGAGAAGGGCAACAAAAATGATCAAGGGTGTGGAACGGCTCCTGTATGAAGAAAGGATTGATAGGTTAGGGCTCCTCAACTTGGAGAAGAGATGTCTGAGAAGGGATATGATAAAAGTTTATAAAATCATGAGTGGTGTGGAACATGTAAATAGGGAGTGGTTATTTACCCTCTCCAACAGTACTAGAACAAGGGGGCATTCCATGAAATTAACTGACAGCAGACTTAAAACAAATTAACCAAAGCAAAAAATGTAACAGTTTAAAAATAAACTTAAATGTACAAGAGTTTTCTTAAAATACACAAAAAAACACAATTCAGTACAATTACCATTCAAAACACCTTCCACTCCATACATTGCAACAAACCATAAATGCCAAAAAACATTGAAATGAATTCACAATTAGAGCAATATTTAATATTTTATCATTAACATACATGTAATATATGTACTAAATTCATGTACATGGTAAGATGCATACTTCATTTTTAGCAATAACTAAACTTGCACATTTTACAATTATGAAACTAATTTATTATAATTTGACAAGGAACAATTTTGTCAGAGTAATTTAAGTCTGTTTCTATATAACTTCATTGTGTACAACGAATTATAATGTCTACACTCACATTCTTTATTTCATTGTATGAACTGTACACAATTTGTATACATGTAAATAACAGACTTAATTTACTCTGACAAAATTGTTCCTTGTCAAATTATGATAATAAATTAGTTTTAATTGTAAAATGTGCAAGTTTAGTTATTGATAAAAATGAAGTATGCATGGTAAGGAATTTAGTACATATATTACATGTATGTTGATTATAAAATATTAAATATTGTTCTAATTGTGAATTAATTTCTATGTTTTTTGGTGTTTATGGTTTGTTGCAATGTATGGAGTGGAAGGTGTTTTGAAGGCTAGGTCTATTAATGGCTATTAGCCAAGTAGGTTTTGGGAACATAACCTCTTACTGTTGTGGACTGGAACAACAGGGAATGGATTGACTTTTGTGACCTTTTGGGTACTTCTCCCAAGAAAGAGATTGGCCACTGTCAGACAGGATGCTGGGCTTGATGGACCATTGGACTGACCCAGTATAGCACCACTTATGTTCTTATGTCAGTCCGATTCAGTGATCATGTGAACAGTAAATCTAGATTGAGTCCCAAATGCCATGAAATGCTGCAGATAGATATGTCTCCCCTCTAGCCATCCACATCTCTATGATATTCTGCAGTTTTCCCAGCAGTCTCTGCTTGGCACACTGCACCAAGGTGAAGACCTCTCCATTTTGCAAGGTGACTGCTGTATCTATTGCTGTCACTGTACTCCCAGAAATCAGAGCAGAAGAGGATGTTAAAATCTGGTTGTGCTGCACCATGGAATTTCTCAGTCTTCCCTGTGACTCCTAATCTGGATTAACCTGTTCACAATGCAAATCAGGATTAATTCTTATTCCTGATTTAAAATGATCATGTAAACAGTTACTCCTGAATAATAACCCGATTTAATGGATCTGGATTAAATGTTAATTCGGATTAACTGTGATTGTGTTAAAAACAGTCTAAGTAACAGTTATTTCTAAGAAAATCACAGGAACCTGCTGTGGTGACTCATCTACTACCAATGTACCAAGCTATGTCTACACAATGTCTTTTTCATAGCAGCAGCCTAGTGTAGTGGGCCCATGATCTGTGACAGCAACTGTCATTAGCTGAACTTCAAATTCTCTCAACTATCCTCTTGTCTTACCCAATCATCATCTGAACAGGCAGGCCAGCTATCTTGTTTGCACTCAGACTGGGTTCCATGTTCCACTATCCTGGGACCACGTACACCTCCCCCTTTTTCCACAAAAGTCTCTCCATCTTCTGCTGCCTGACATGGAAACAAGATTTAAAAAACAAAACAAAATGAAGGTTAGCTATTCTTTTGACAATGCATTGAAATAAGAAAAATGAAGTCATAAAGCCACTAGTAGAATAGAAAACAGGAAACATGGCATTTATAGACATCTGAAAAAATAACACTATGAATCAGTAAAACTCATCTATTTGTTGTTTTCTGCAGCCATTTAAAAACAGGATTTGTCCACGCAGGTCCACCCATCCCCCCCCAGCACCTTCTGAAGGCAGCATGGGTGGACATGCGCGCACTCCCATGGCCCACTCATGCCCACGCATGGAGCATCAGGGAAAACTCTGGGATGCTCTGTGCGGGGTCATGAGTGGGTGGTGCATGGGTAAGGATGCACACCCATCTTGGCCCTTTTGATTCCCTCCCCCACTCACTGGACGTGTGTGGGAACTACATGCGGCACACACAGACCCCTCCATCCATGCCCATTTAAAAATGCATGCAGTTCTTTTCAGCAAAATAGTCAGAGATAGTGAAAAGGAGAATCACTACAGTATTTGGATTCCCCCTAGTTGTGGGAAAGGTGCTTTAATGGTAACCTTTTAAGACATATGCTTAATATTCTATAGCTAAATAAAAACTCCTCCCCCAAATTGAGTTGATTTTTCTATTTAGGTTAGAACCCCTCAGTAATACTAAACTTCTCTGTTTGGTCTGCAAACTAGATTACAATTGACATGCAAGGTTTCAGTTCAGAAGTGATACTTTCTATTAATTTTGGGTGAAAACATGACGCTAACCACCCTTTAACCACCCTTGGTGGCTATTTATGCATGTTGCAGGGCTGTATTGGTGCCCTATGCAGCCCTGAAATATGCATAAATGACCACCAAGGGTGGTTAAGGGTGGTTAGCATCATGTCTGTTTTCACCCTTTGATGACTTAAACAATGGGAGTCTGAAAGGATAAATAAACACACTCAGATTTTACTTAACTGAAAACATGCATGTGCACTTACATTAACATGTTAGAATTTCTACTCTACTGCTGAATATGATCAGTAATGCGACCATGTCAAAACTCCCATTTTCTTCCTAGATAGCACAGGCTTTTTTGAAACCATTAAGCATAACCTTGCCCTCGTTTTGGTTCTCTAGCCCATTCCAGTATGGTAACGGAACAAAGGCCTGACCAAAAACCTATTGAAATTAAGGAATGGATTCTACCATTGATCTTATTTGGCTTTGGACATGGTACTACTTAATGATTATGGATGAAGTCCTGGCTGTACTGAAATTGACCTAAATTGAGCTAGGATTTTACCTTAAAGAAGAGATGGGCAAGAATTTTCTGGTTTACTCTCCTTATTTCCAATCTATCAAGTAAAGTTTTATTTAAAAATTCCAAAAATGTATTATGTTTAAGAAATGTATTAAAAATTGAAACATGATACACTGTAATGACTCCAATATATACTTTAATAATTTATCAGATCACCTCTCCTGTACAAGTTCTGTGGCATACTTAAAATACCTTTTTCTGCATCAACAAAAGAAAAATATGAAGAGATTTATATATGGTTGCCATATATGCACATTTTTAGAGGACACTCATGAGAAATATAGGTTGGAGGGCTGCATTGGGGTATCAGATTATGCACTCAGTTGTAAAGTAACCAGCAGCAGGATTCATTTAGCCTAGCTGGAAGTTAAGACTTATGCTTGTTGCAAAATGTTGCTACTTAGGCACTTTTCGCACAGACACCCCTACCCCTACCCCACGTGTGGAGGCGGGTGGGCTGTGGGGAGGGGGCGTCTGTGGGATCTCCGCAGCGTGTGGGTGGGTGGGTGCGCTCCCGCGCTACACCCACTTCCACCCATCGCCCACACATGGAGCAACGGGCACCAATGGCAGATGCGCCATGCATGGAGATGGGTGGAGGCGGGTGGGCATCCATGGGACGGGCCACCCACACAGCACCCACCCATCCCCTATGGACTGAGGAGATGCTGCAGTCCATGTGAAAATGGCCCCTTTAGTTCCCTTATAACATCTTGCGGTGACCCCCTAAAATCAATACCAAAATTCTCATTTTGTGTCTGGGTGTTTCTGCACCAAATTTACAGCACCAATTTATAGGACCAAATTCTCCCTTTCTTCTGCCATGAGAATCCCACTGAAGTCAACTGAGATGATGACATCTCTAAATAAGAATAGAACCTGGCTCCTAATATTGAAAATTGGAGACATTTGCAATAAATAAACACAGTGAAACAGGTTATAGATGAAAGCCATGATCACAAACCTTTTAATTCTAGGGCTTCAATGGGGCTACTTTGGAGTAAGTAGTTTAAGGATTGCAGCCTTACACTCTGATTCTGAACCCACTGAAGTCAATAGCAAACTCCCATTTGCTTTAATGTCTGAACTAGTTCAGTCTACTGATCTAGGCTTATTTGATTGCTTTTCCTGCTAGTGAAGCAAGATACATTCAGCAAAGGTTCATTCTACTGCTGCCCAAAGTACCAGGTAAACAGCAAAACTAAGCAGAAGAGGCAAAAGAGTGAAGGATTGGCAACAAAGTGTTTAAGGCTGGCTTTTTCCTTTGCATGACAATTTCAAACTATGCAACAGCTCAAGGCTGTAATCCTCTAACCACTTACTCTAGAGTAGTCACATAATTTTTGGTCAATTTTCCGAATTTTCATTAAACAACTGCAATATTTCAAATCAGCCAAACAAGGTAAGAAAGGAGATATAATAAAATCATACCCAGACAATGCTGAGGCAGAGCAGTGTGCAGAAGACCCTCATCTGTGACACCTTCAGAGAGCCGTGGAGAGGACTCTGACACAGAGGATGCTTTTCTCTTGTGTTTTGGTTCAATTTAAACCTTAGCAAAAAGCTCCGATTAATCATTTGTTCCCTTTTGTTTGCAGAGTCCATATGCAACCTGTCCCTGCCTTTTGACCCAGGCCCTCTTGCACAACTTTGGAAGCTGGTTTATTTGAGATAGATTTGCACAATGCCAAAATAAGGTGGGAAGACTCCATGTTCCAGGAAAGGATTTGACTTCTGGTAACTAGATTTTGAAATAAAGAATAAGTACAGCATAGCAAAAAGCTGAACAATACGTGAACACTGGGAAATACCATACACTATTTTCTAAATGAGAAATTTGTTCTTAACTATGAATGTGTCCTGTAGGATAAAAGTCCATAGGGCGGGCTACCTGCATCAGTAAAGCAAAGCCATAGTCTAAACATCTTAATTCAGGATAAATATGGTTGTTAATAGAAATTAATTATTGAGTGATGATTGTATGACAGTCCCATTTTAAAGAAAATGCAAATTGATGTATTTAGATTTCATCCCACATTTCTTACTCAGACAGAAGTGCTATTAAAATCAGGTTAGGACAGCAAGGTCAGCCCTAGTTTTAAAAGCATGCTTAGTCTGCACCTAGCTGGTGTGGTTTTATAAGGTTTTATTTATTTATTCAAACTTATATCCCGCTCATCCCCTACGTGTGAGATGTATTTATCACTATTATGTGAAATAGTACAGCAATTTAATTTTAAAACAAAACACATGGAAAAAAACCTGGAGAAGAAAATATCTACCTATTCTTTAAACATGTATATTTTAGACTGTATGTATGTAGTGTATACAGTAAACAGTATACTGTATACAGTATTGTAAACAGTATACAGTAAACCTCTATGTCCTTTCTTTATTCTTGACGGGTGTTATGACCTCTCATGACAACTCTCCAGTTTTGAGAAAAAAATCTCTCCTAAGGTGTGTGGATATAAGGCGTTCCACTGTATACGCATATTAAACAATTGAAATGCATATGTATGTGTAAGAGACAGACACACACGGTGTTTTTAGATGGATAGGCTGCCCCAGTGGTGGCTGGGAGCAGGCCGGCCAAACCCAGGGCACCGTCCTGAAGCAGAGCAGTGGTCCATCTGATGGTCAGACCCACGCTGCTTCTCCGCTTCCAGCCGATCGTTGGGATCAATTAATGACAAACCCGATGTGCTAGCAAAGGCATTCTCCTCTTAGTCAGAGCTCTCCAAGGCGCTATAATTCAAGTGAGTTGGATCATGGAATTGATGCAGTCCTCCTTGTGACTCCTATTGGAATAAGTATTTACACTGCCAATCCGGAATAGTGCTTATTCAGGAAACACCATATAATTGCAGACTCTCTTGCCACTTCTGGTGGTTTTTTACCTGATGCTCCCATAGGCCAAAATGGAAATGTCAAAATCCTGTGTGTGTGTGCGTGCGTGTGTGTGGAGGGCGGCACTGCATGGGCAGACCACAGGCCAGGGACCCTGTAACTCCATCTGTTCCTGACTCAGGTGGGTCTGGGAGCAGGCAGACGGAGGGTTGCACCCATGGAGCAGCTCCGGGGGATGGGCAGCCCTGCATCCATCTGAAAACACCCAGAGTGAGTGAGTGGGAAAAATCTTTTGTGGTGAAGTTGCTGCTGGCATCCTGTTTTTCTATTATGTTTCTACCTCATTTATTTGAAGTAGGCACTCATTTTGTTTATAGTTGCATGGTGTCACTAAATAACAGAAGAAAAAGTTCTGATTTTTTACATCTGAGGCAAGGCCCTAGGGCCATCCTTCCCCATTTTGCCACCTTAGGCACAGGAGTGAAGAGCCACTGACCTTCAGACTGGAGGTCAGTGGCACCAGGGCAAAGGCCACTGGGTGGGTAGGCCAATGGCATCAAGATGGGGGTGGGATTGATTAATCAATCAAGGAGGCTGGGACAGGGGAGGGGGGAGGTCACTGGGATGGAAAGGTCAACGGCACCATTACAGAAGTCACTCTGTGGAGAGGCTTGGGGTGGAAAGGCAGAGGGTGGGTGTCAGTGAGTGGGAGAATCAGGGTGGAGAGGCTGGGGGCAGTAAGGCAGGGGCAGCAGTGGGGGTGGGGGGTCAACCACACTGTTATAAGATCTTATCTCTAAAGAAAAAATGTGTTTATGAATACCAAAGAAAATAGTGCAGTTCCAAACATTTCTAATTCACAGTGCTATAAAAGTAAGAAATAGGGTTTAGTGGTGGAACCTAATCTTTAATAGCCTTGCTTTATTTATTATTTGTATATATGCCTTCATTTTGAATGAAGTTGGAACTTAAGAGAAATATTGTAGAAGCAACACAGCCAACATAGTCCTTGCATACCGGAGTAATAATTACTACAGTTATGTGAATATCTGTGGAAATGCAGCATTATTGTTCGGCTGTATGGTTTGGCACATGCAAAAATATTCATTAGAATCTATTCCTTGTTTTTGTTGGGTGTTTTCCTTAGTGTTAAAGATCTTATACTTTGAAATAGGACTGTGCATGGGGTCAAGTTTTTGTGTTTTAATATTTACCTGCATTTGTCTCTTTACCTGTGTTCACTGCATTTCCCCCCTCCATTGCCAGTGTGGAAAAAGTACTGAACATAGCTTCCTGCATAAGGGTTATTGTCCCACACCCCAAAGAAAGACACTGACACCAAGTATTGGGTTTAAAATAGGCCGCACCAATTTATTAAATTATTCAATTAAGGAGGGGGCTATGCCCCTTCTAGTCCTGCTAACCTTAGCTATTAACTCAGTTAATACTATA
>QEPC01009046.1:3488477-3518205 GCA_003113815.1 Sphenodon punctatus | reverse complement strand
GGGGGGTGCCTGGGGATTTGTTTATATCTCCCTTGTTGTTTGTTTTATAAAAGTTGTTTTTACTGTTATGTTTTATATTGTGTGCCGCCCAGAGCTGCCTGTGGCAGGATGGGTGGGTTAAAAATGCTTTAAATAAAATAAATAAATACTGCATGTAATTTTGCCCACCTGTTCTAGAAATGGGGAAGATACATAATTGTCCATCACTAGTGCTTTCCACATATACCTCCCACATTCGTTTTTCTCCATCACCTACTGTATATATCTTCTTACCCACTCAACTTTGACATTGGACTCTCTTTCTGGTTTGAGCAAGAACACTGCACATTGTAACAATAACTTAATATAATTACAATGGCAGTTATATCTGTCAGATGAAGCATAGGCAAATCTGAGCATATAAATTGGGAAAGGTATGTGTGTAACAGCCTAGACCACCAGGGAGAAGGTTCCAGGCCACAAAGGACTGTGACTGGAGTAGGTGAGGCCTTGCATTACCAAGGTTGGTGAATCTGAGACAAAGGCCAGGGGACTAGAGGCACTGGGGGATTTGTTTAAAAAGTGGAAAGCTGTGAATAAAAGGAATTGGGGAAGAGAACCAAAGTAGAAGTGTGGATTTTGGGAACTGCTCCTGCTACAACATACCTCCAGAGCAGCCCCAGCATGTTACACGTGGTGGAGAATGCAGGCATGTGATCTACCCAGATTAGAGCTGCATCCGTTTGCCCAAAGATTCAGGCACACAAAAGGGAATGATGAATCCATGGGATTTGAATTTAGTTTGAAATTTACTGACGTCCTCTCCTTTTGAGCCAGAGGAAAGGCCATCATTAAGTCTGTTAACAATGGGTAAAACAGATGTGACATTGAGCCGCTCTGGCCCACTTTGACTCACTTTGTACCAGACCTCACCTGCATGTTTGTGCAGACTCCACGAAACGTTGGTCCAGGATTGCCCCAGCCTGTGTTGGCAGCTAGTCCAGGCTCTCACCTCGGACAATGTCCAGGTCACAGCCCGGGCTAAGATCTACCTGATCAGGCCAAAGCAAACTATCACATCTGCTGTGGCCCGGCAGACATGACCCAAATTGGGTCCACCATGTCTGGCTGCCAGGGCTGGCCATCATTTGCCACCATGGCTGCTTATTATGGCAGGGCACTGGGTGCAGTATTAGGGCGTGGCCGGCTGGCTGCATGTTTCTGTGCCTCCCCCCCCTTTCCTGACGGGCCAGCTGCAGACACATTTATTGTGCAGCCTGACCCAGTCCGGACCATGTCCGCTGTGGCTTCCTGACCCAGTCCGGACCATGTCCGCTGTGGCTTCCTGACCCAGTCCGGACCATGTCCGCTGTGGCTTCCTGACCCAGTCCGGACCATGTCAGCTGTGGCTTCCTGACCCGGTTCAGGCCGCTACCGCACAGCTGTCACTCCTGTTTCCATCCTACAATAGCTATAAGGAAAAAACTTTATTTCTTATAGCTATCACATATATTAGGCATGTAAGTGAACTAGCTATTTATTATTACTACACCACATATAAGATTCCATAATGATAAGGTGGTAATAACTTTGAATCCTGCATTCATTCTTAAAAATGTATCCAATTTGCATTTAAGACAGCAAATAATTTTACCAGCATATGCATCAAAACTGCATAAGTCGGAGCAGGACAAGAAATGGCATACATTAGATGTAAGAGGGGGATATTATTTTATTACTTAAACAGAAGATCACATATTAGAAAATCACAATTTTTATTTGTGTTATATTCACAAAATAAATGGGAAAATTAGGTCTCATCACAAATGTATCGCTGGTTGGCACAGTGTATTAGCATGGTATGAGTTGACAGGGAAATAAACTACTTTTACACTGAAGGCACATTATACAAGAGCAATGGGAGCAACTAAAATTCCAACATTAAAAAACCAAAGGTTTAAATTCATAGTTAAAGTGAATTAATTATACCTAATATTTTCATTTTCTTGCAATCTAATAATCTGTGAGAAAAAAATTACTTTAAAAATATTAGCACTCCACATAAAGTCTCTAATTCTCACCCTCTCTCTCTCCTCTCAAAATGATCACTCCCTTCAACATGACAATTCTCTCATAACAAAGCATATCACACCACTTCACACATTGCAATATTAAACAAATTCATTATCATTAACATGCCTTAACGAGTTAATCCGGCTGTGATGTTTTTGCTGCGTATATGAAATTTAAAAATGAATATTACTTTTATATTTTGTATGTATGGATTAACTTGTTAAGCATTTTAATGATAATGAATTTGTTTAATACTACAATGTGTGAAGTGGTGTGATATGCCTTGTTATGAGAGAATTGTCATGTTGTTGAAAGGAGGGAGGGAGTGATCATTTTGAGGAGAGGAGGGGAGATAGGGTGAGAATTTGGCCCTTTTTACAAGGGCAGCACCAATCTGGGTTTTCATGTGTGGGTGCCGCCTGTATAAATCACACGGCAGGTGTGTGAGGTGTGTGCTCCCATGCACACCCATCTACACCCCGGACCATCCTCGAAAGCGTGGTTATTTTGATTCCTGCCGGAGGTTCACTGTGGTGAACATCTGGCAAGCATCAAACAGACGTTATGGGACCATTCTCCACCACAGGGTATTGACTGTGGTTGAGCATGATCTCGTAACGTCTGAAAATACCCAGTAAGTAACTGAACTCCATTTATCTTATTCTCTCCCTTGAAGTCCTATAGCCAGAGATTAACATGAAATATGTTAGAAATGTACAAAGGCAATGTTCTGGGTCATGCATGCTCATGTGAAAAAAGGTGATGTGGCTTTACATTAGAAAATACTGGTATAAAAACTATAGAGAAATAACGTGGAACACATATTTTTCAGAAGCAGTTGTCTTGAAACTATCAAAACCTTTTTTAATGCTGGTTTTTGTTTTCTTCCTGTTTGGCTACTGTGCAATTAATGACACAAATATTTATTGAGAAGGCATGCACAAACAATGGATGCAGAGACAAGCAGTCACGAACAATGGATGCACAGTAACTAGGCACATGGAGAAAAATCTGGACACTTAATGATTTTGTTTTAATATTGGACCAGATTTTACAACCAAAGCTGAGCTGAAGAAGTTTATGTGAGTTCAGTGTTCAATTGGTAAAAGAGTCAAGTCTTTGTTAAGCTGTTCCTTTTAAATGTCTCCAACCTACAACAGAAGAGAAAATAAATCATTTTCTACTAGGAAAGGAATGAACCATGTATGCCTAGAATAGTATTTTATGTTGATCACACATCATATATATATATATATATATGTTACTTGGATTTCAAAAGTATTCAGTTTAAAGTACATAAAGTATTTCAAAAGTATTCAGATAACCCTGCTCCAATTTTTAAAACCTTCTGTAATGGGGTATGATATTCCCCAGTTACATCACAGTTGAAAAATATAAATATGATTGATTTGAATATGACTACAGTTTAATATAAACAAGTCAAATTTTATTGTATTTGGCACAGAAATGCATGTCCAACACAAAGGTCTGGAGTTACTATGACCATCTACCCCCCACTGACCCCCATTAGGGACACAGCATTCATATCTAGCTGTTAACAAGTGTTAACATTCCAATGCTCTCTCCATTCATAAGCAAACAAAAATAAAGTGAGTGATAACTACTCACTGGCAGACAGCTTGTCTGCATTTCAAGAGCCTGAACTATTAGCAGCTATCAGGAGCGTGTCGGCATTTCAATAGCCGACTGCCATAGTAGCTAATGGTGGGGTCAAAATTACCTCTTCAGTATAATAGTATTATTCTTTTCAATACAACCTATTATTGCAAGTAATGAAACATTATTGAAGCTTCATACTATGAAAGGGTTAACTGCTGTGTAAAGAATCTAAAGATACGAGTTTGCTTTAAGTTGGTAACTGGAGTTTTCCACTTGGGGTATAATTGACCCACCACCACCACCACCCCCACTCCATCCACTTGTGATGAAATTCTTCTGCACATAAATAAAGTGGCATATTATCAAAGCAGATAAAATTCTACATTGTGTTTGGGGCAAATATGAATCCATAAGTCTGGGCGTATGGTGCTTTCATTTTCCCATTCATTCTAATAGGGGTCAATCATACCCCATTCATATTCTAGTATTTACCTTCAATTTGAAAGAAAAATACAAGGGGGGGGCATGAACCAGTGGGAGCACAACTGACCCCAATATCCTTGAGAAATACACGGAGTATGAAGTGGTACAGGTTTGCTAAAATAGCTTCATGAATTTTTTTGTACAACTTCCGGGATACCATAGTCGGAGAAAGTTGATTGTGAGACTGCAGCCATTTATTTGTTGAAAAAATAAATTATACAGACACACTCAAATAAAAATATTTCTGAGAAAATGTTCTACAATTTTATCATATAGGTTAGAATTAACAATGCAGCTACAAGTCTATTGCTATTTGAAATGGCAATGACAACTATATATCTCCTCGGTCATTTGATCCAACCTGTTTGGATCCACCCAAGTGCTGCTGCCCATCTCCCGTTGAAAGTCTGTTCAATGGAATGATTTTCATTGAAGTCTTCTTCATGGAATACCATCGAGAACGCCAGGTTGCCCATATAATACCATTATCATGTCCAGATCCACCAGTCTGTTTTGCTGAATAATCACCTCCTAAAATGCAAACAACATCAGAAGACAAGATCAGTTTATGAAATAACATCTATATGCATATATTATATGCACACATGTATGTGGTGGTGATATCCATCCAATAACTTGCATTTAACATTTATCACTACCTGCTTCTGACACTGTTACATCTTCCCCCATAGGACTTATTCTAACATTTCTAACCTCTAAGCAGCTACAATCATTTGCAATTAAAAGGGATCAGCTTCTACCCCATCCTTCCAAAGTGCACTTATGTAAGCCAATACTCAGCCTGCACAGTGCTTAATCTATAAAAAATGAATTGCCAGGGCTCAAACCTGCTCCGCAAACCCCGCCCCCTGCCTCATAAGCCACACCCCCTGCCACAGGACATGACAGAACAGGGAAATGAACCATTGTCTCCAGCTAATAATCTAATCACTAGACTAATCTGCCTCTCTACAGCTGAATATAAAACAGGAGTTCTTGTGATTGAATCTATAGGATGGCCAGAGCAGGGGATGGGGCACAGAAATCATGAATGAAAACCAAATAAAACTATCCAGGGTTCTTCTGGAGTTCATTTCTAACCCTGAAATGGCCAATATCGGTATTTCTCTGGCATTTCACATTTTTGGGTGCACATATTTCCTAGGGCTCAGTCCTCCCTTGAATTTAATTGCCAGGGCTACCAATTCAGTCCTGGCCCTGCATGATTCTATACTCTCCAAAGGTATAAAAGGGGTTTTTATACTACTGGAAAATAGAAATTTGTAGCTATCAAATGCACATATATGGTATCCAAAGTGATATATATATATATCACTTTGAATCCTGGAAAATCACAATGGATTGACAATCCTGAAATTTATTTCTTTAAATTAAAACAGATGCACAAAGGTTATTGTACCTGGATAATATTTGCCATTGAGGTGAGCAGCATGACATCTGTTCATCCACCATCCAGATCCATCTTGCTGTGCACAATTGCCATCAAACTTATCATTGTCGCTGTCAAATGTACTGAACTGCATGCCATTGTGGGATGTAAAGTATTTGTCACTTGGATCATCTCTAAAATCAAAGCCATCAAAGGCATACCCAGCTTCACCAGTAAGAAAGTAGGAATAGGTCAATCGATACTTGTCTTCTTCACTTCCGATTCTGAATGTGGAGTAGTCTGCAGTACTGTCAGAAAAATAATGGTGAGTTTCTGGGCTTCCAAAACATTCACAACATGGTGACTTAGAACTGCAGTTTTAAAGAGGCTGACCGACTTTCCCTTGGGATACAACAGTTCAAAGTAAGGTGAAGACAGCTCTGCCCCCTGGCGTCTACAAGCCCCTCCCCATGAACTTAATGGACTGAAATTAAGGAGGAGACTTCAGACTCATAGGTGTCATATTCCTTCTATCCCCTTCATTTTTACATGCCTGTATTGTACCATATTCTAAACAAAAAAATTACTTGTTAGATTTCAATAATTTGTTTGAATGAAGCATAATGATCCAGTCTACGCTCTCCAACATTAGTAGGTAGGTAGTGCAGGGTTGCCACTTATGCAAATTTTAAAGAAACACTTTAATTTAATTTAATTTATTTGCGGCAAAAGCCCTGCAACATGAGTTTTTCATAAGTGTTCCTTAAGAATTTGAATAGGTGGCAACCCTAGTATAGTGGAGTGTGTCAGTGGCCTTTCAGCAGTGTTACGTAGTGACTTTCAGAAGACCTGAGTTGGTCACATAATCAAGGTTTCCAGGAAGAATCAAATATCTGACAGACTGTTTGAACTATAATAGCTGTCACTAATCTAAGGGCATGACAGATATGTACTTGAATGTATCCACATCCCTCCCCAAATTCCTCTCCCCTTCCTTGTCCATCCTAGATTGCAAGACCCTCAGGGCAGAGACCTGATGACTGCTCAGTGCATGTTGCTGTCAAATTTATTACTGTTGTTGTTGTTTATTTGTTACATTACCTCAGGACAAAATGGGAACAGCTACAGTGTTCCAGGTGGGATGTGGAGAAATCTTGTTGGGGAAAAGCTTATTCTATAGTGTAAATGACATTCTCTAAGGAAGATACTACCGTGGAGCTTTTAGGACTACATGCAGCTTCCTTCTTCATCAGTAGTAGCACACTTCTCCACCCACTGAATTGAATGGCAAAATTCCCCTGGACATTAATGGTGGAGGATAGTCCTGTAACTTTCAGTTAGTGACAGAAGATTCTACTGCAGTCACATTTCTGATTTTATAAGGAGACAGAGAAGGCAGTGTGATACGGATGGGTTATTTAATTTAAACTGACCGTACTATCAGATTTTCTTAAATCTGTGTGAGCTGACACGGTAGTGTGATCTACTCACTGAGGCAGATGTTTGTAACCATATAAACAAGGCCAGTATAGGTGATAGATATGAACTCTCCGTTGTTGTGTTTTTTAAAGAAGTCTTCTGAGTGGAATACCTTGTTCTGCCATTCCAGTCCTCCAGCTCTACTCTTAGGGCATATGGAATAGTAGACTGAGTGCTTATTAAATGCATCTTTTCATTTCCCAGCCAGAACTCTGTCATGTCGTCTGGTGAAAGGTGTCCAAATCCTTCTTTGTATTGAACCCAATTTTTGTTGAAATCCTCACTTCCATCAAGTCTCTGGGAACATATTCAGAAATATTTTTTAACAGGAATAGCATAGATTTGATGTAATTTAAATATTGTTATTTACTGAAGGTTATACAGTATAACAAAAGTTCCCAGTTTCTTTAGGGTTCTGGCACACCTATGTTTCAGCAATACCTTCATGGCACACCGATGCTTATTTAACACTATACATCACATAACTATGCACTATCAACTGAAAATAACACTGACAACCCTTGTTGCATGTGGCAAAGACAAAATGAGGTGGGTACTAATTGAGCTATCAAAATATCCATTTAACCTGTAATAATAAATATGATTTGATTTAAAACTACTTAAATTTTCAGGGCACAGCTGACAACCTGTTGAGACACACCAGTGGGCCCTGACAGACTGGCTGAGAACCACTGCAAAACAATAATAATATGTAAAGTACATACTCTCTGAAGTACTGTCCAGCCCATGCCAAATGTGTCAATTTCACAATAGACTAAAAACTGCTGCTTCGCTTTCAGAGGCTTGATGAAGTAGAGACCATTGTGCCTGGCCCCTTTATTGGCAATATCTTGGCAATCTATAATAAACAAATGTGTTATGGTCATTATTTAACTACAGTCTCATCTTGTCTGAAGCATATTGTAAACATATTTGATCTTCTTGGACCAATAACCACTGTCAACCCTAAAAAATTCCCAGTGGGCTAGCATATTATATTATATTATATTATATTATATTATATTATATTATATTATATTATATTATATTATATTATTTAATGATTTGTTTATACAGCACAAGCAGTGTACCTGGCGCTGTACAATCAATAGTTATAGACCATAACTCAATTATCTAAATACTGTATCACTGTAACATCTGTATGCAGTATTTAAAATCTAAAACACACAAGAAGCATCTCATGTACCTCTTCCCGTTACATCTTGTATCTGGACAGTGTCTTTGCATGGCTCCTTACACTGAGCCTCAAGCTGAGAAACCTTCTGTTTTAACTGTGTAATCTTCTGACTGTTTGATACCCATAGATCTGTCAGGTGTCTAGAGATAAACAGAAAAAAATTGATCAAGAACAATATATATTTCCCTTGTTTACCTATTGTACTAAATGTATTGTACTAAGTTTAAAATGTATTGCTTTATTTACTGTTAGAAAAGTTTCTCAAGCAAGAGGCGGTCTCATCCTTCTATAGACTAAATTGTGGGATGCAGTTACAGTCCTGAATTGGTGCAGTGGGCATGGTGCAAAACCCCAGAGGAAGCATGGGGAAAGAGGAGCATATCACTGTGAGTGGGGCAACAATTTGCTACAATTGGTGTCTGGCTGTCACAAAGATCAAGTAGACAGATCTAACAATTGCTTAAGAGCTGAGCTAGACACAGCCTACGCTTTATTGATTTTCCTCCGATATAAAAACGTCTTTTAAAATGTTCACTTTGGGTAAAAGCGGATGAGACTTTGGCCTGTTTGACCCCACGGGCACATATGCACATGCGCTACCAGAAGTTGGCCAGGGATTGCCCCAGCGAGTGATGGCAGCTAGCCAGGGCTGTGACCTCTGGACAATCTCCGAGGTCACAGCCCAGGCTAAGGGCCGCCCATGTGGGCCAAAGCGGGCCACAGTGGGCTAGCACGCCTGTTATGGTGTGGCACATGCACCTTGGGCTGGGGGACCACCATGGTCAGCCACCATGACTGTGCCTCACTGGCCACCATGGGTGTCCATCCTGGTGGGGAGCAGGGCACTGGGAGCAGAGCACAGGTGAGGCTGTCTGCCCGCCCATTTGTTGCACTTCCCCGCTGTACCTTGGTCATGCGTGCGGTGGGATGGCTCCCTGACCACAGGTACGTCAGTTTGGTACCCTGACCTGACCTGGAGAGGGACGGCCACCGTTTTTGCCCCACCCCAGGCCAGGGAGCCGCCGTGCCAAGGCACATCTGGTTTTACCCTTTGATGTAATACGTATATTTTTTTCCAGAAGAGAAAGACCATTTCTCCTCCGTTCCAGCTTTCTTGTTGTTTCATTGAGCTCAGGCCACACAAATCTGATTGAAATCAAGAAAAACAGAATACCCCCACAATAGGCCAAATGGGCATTTTAATCATGTGTTTGTACGAAACAAATGCTCATACTTCTGTTTATTAATAACACCTTAGGGTATTAAAACTGAATTTCAAAATCAAGTTAACTTTTCAGTATTGTCCTGTTTATTTACTTTTGCATTTTTCATCTTAAAAAATTAAAATTGGATACTTTGCCATTTGCTTACAGTCAACGTCACTAATATTTTTATGCAGTGGCATAACGCTGCAGGATTTGAGATGAATCTCTAATTTTTTTTAAATAGAATTTTTAAAAAGAAATCATGAAAACATTTCTATTAGACTTATGTTTTGTAAAAAAACCAGTTCATTAAAATGATAAAATCTTAATTTTGGACAAAATTTGAATTTATCGTAATAATTTAACATACTCTGAAAATTGTGCCTGTATGAGGGTTGCAGACAGGAAGTCTAGAGGTAAAGTGGGGCCCTCATTTTAACAAGTTCTTATTTATTTAGTTAGTTAGTTAGTTAGTTAGTTAGTTAGTTCAGTTTTTACCCACCCTTCCTAAATGGCTTGGAGGACACCTAAAACTATCAGAAATATGAAGGCTCCTGAAATATGAGAAAAGATAAAAGGATTCTAGAAACACAAATCTGAATAACTATGAAAATTAACTACTGAAAATTATATTTTAAAAAATCACCTTAATCATTTCATTCAAACATGAATTAGAGGTTTATTAATGCATTCAAAATCTTACTCTAAACCCCAAACTAAAATTAAAATCTGTTACGGTTGTGTGATTAAAGAAAAATATCCTCTCAGACCAAGGGACACAGAATATTTGGGATAACAGATTTTCATTAATTTGTAAAAGCCAATTCTTACTATGACCCTTTTTGCATGGATGCCCCCCTCGACCATGTGTGCGGGCATGTGGGTGGTGGGGTGGTGGGCGTACATGGGATCGCTGCGGCGAATGGGTGGGGGTGCATGCACGCTCTTGCGCTCCTCCAGCCATCAACCACGCACAGAGCAACGGGCACCAATGGTGGATGCTCCTTGTGTGGAGATGGGTGGAGGTGGGTGGGCGTCCATGGGACGGCTCGCCCACGCACTGCCCACCTGCTGCCACCTCCACTCATCCCCCATGGACTGCAGAGGTGCCACAGTCCATTTGAAAATGGCCTATATGTAGATAAACCAGCTACTATAGTATTCATAAGGTCAGTGTCATTTTTTTGTTCAGTGGGATTATACCAAGAATGAGTTTGACGTATAAAGTTTAAATGGTAAAATTTAAACACCTTACACTAAAATAATGATTAATTACAGAAAATAACCAAACTCTACCATATTCCTTGAAGCCTGATTTTGCATAGCTTGCACAGAAAATGGGAACTGAGGGTATACCTGAAATATAACGTCAGCCCCTGTTTTTGTGCATTTATGATTGTCAGGACACCAAATTGGCTTGTGCTAATAGGCCATTTTTACACGGACCCCCCCCCCCTGCTGCTCGGTGTTCGGGCGGGTGTGCAGGGGGGGCAGTCCATGTATACGGCCACCAGTGGGTGGGGGGATGGGTGTTCGGCAGGTGTGCGCCCATGTAAACACCACTGGCGGGATAGGTTTGCACCCACACACCCCACGTTGCCCCTGCTTCGGCGCGCATCGAAACACCCCACCCCCCCACCCTCATCCATGTAAAAAAGACCATAGTGGTAATAGTGTTATAGAAAAGAAGCTAGTAAGATAAAGATAAAGATCTGCTTTGTGGGGAAATAGCAGATGTGGAATAATACCTACTGTATAGCATTTTCATGTGATACAATAGTGCTTTCATATTTGCTGATATCCTCAATTGTTTTTCTTGACTTTTGCGTATAACCTTCAACAGCATCTGTAGAAGAGGTACAAATGTACAAGTTATGCTTGTTTTAAAATGTAAAAAATAGGAATGGTGAGTAAATGATGCCATATCTTTAAGTTCTCACTTGGACGAGGCTGTTTGTCTGGGGAGTTGATGACTTGGATATGTTGGATCAACTGATCAGTTAAAGCTGAGGAATTTGTGATTCGCTGTAAGAGATTTTCAAGGACGTGCAGTTCCCGATCCACACCAGGCTGGTATTTATGCAAGAAATCTGCAATACCAAATGTGGTTGGGCAATAATCACCCTAAAGGAAATCCATAAACATGTTAAAATAATGAATAATAAGGGAGAGAGGCAGATTCTACCTTCAGGCAAGACAGCTCAAAACATCCAGGAAGGGAATATATGAATGAATGATGACTGGTTGTATGGGTAGTAAATTTGCTAGGTTCCTTGTACCAGTAGGAATTGCAGAATCAGCCTGGCTACCACATATTTTCAACAAGATTTTAAAATAAAAACTGGCATTATAATAATTAGTATATTTTCAGCCAATGCATGGTAGTATAATTCAAGGATAATATTCCATGCTCATGGATGATTCTGAATTATGATGTTCCAGGTTTAAAATAGCAATACATATTATCATCAATAATTAATCGTGCAATTCATAGAGCATATTGATACAAAATTTAAAAAACGAAGATTTTATTTAATTACTGAATTTCAGAAGAAAGAAAATATGCATCTACTTACAAATCGTTCATCTAAGTTGCAGCAGTTGTCTCTGGTGGCAGTAACATACTGTGAAAGGAAAAAAATAACAGTATTTTAAGTGATTCTTCTTGTTTTGGTATTGTTTTGATAGTTGCTTTTATTTTTAAACGGATCATCTTCCACAGTTGCACTTACTGCCATGCAAGTGGAGAAGACTAAGGAAAGGATTTGTGCCGTAGCCCAGGTGTGTAACTTCAGCTCCATTGGGGCTATAGTCTGTGCACTCCCACCTACTGTATGCGGGCAATCAGTGACTGAAGAGATTCAGTCACTGTGTGCAGAGTCAGTGACAGAGGGATTCAGCTTTATGAGCAGCTGGAATCCACTGTTCCTCCAGGTACAGCTTAAGGGAGGAGGCAGAACAAGGGAGGTGGGCATCCTGATGCAAATGCACATAGAGGTGGAGATAGGAGAACTGAGTGGGTGGGCTTCTGGGAAATTTGAGAACTCCTGTTCCTCCCATTTTTAGTATCATCTTCTCACTCCCCCTTCAGCAAGGCATGGAGCAACCACTTCCAGTAAACACAGAGTAATGAAATTTCACATGGAGGTTTGGTCAATGCTCTAATCTTGTCCAAGACGAACCACAGTAGTTGCCTAGTTCAAGGAAAAGGCCCAGAACCATCTCCTAGCTCTACTTGCTGCATTAAAACGTGTGGACTGTGATCCCAGGGCGTGAGGTGGGGCATAAATACAGAATGAAATGAAAAATATCCACCAACCACTTACTCTGAACCCCCATGGGCTTCAATGGGACTACTAGTAGTAACTGGTTGGTGGATTGCAGCCATGGTTTGGTGGAACTGTTGTGTTGCTGGAAGAGCCTGAGATGTGTTTCTTTGTACTAATTATTGTTCCAAAACCAGACCTGAAAATTGTATTGCCCGCTCCCACAGGCGCACACCCACCGAGCAACTGGCATTGGAGCCCATTGCTCCGTGACCCTTTTCACACAGACACTCTAACACTGATAAAATGGGTGTTTCATTTTATTATACATGTTGCAGGGCTGCAGGTATGCTCTATGGGTGGCCTGCAACATGTATAATAAAATGTAACACCCATTTTATCAGTTAGTGTCTGTGTGAAAAGGGCCTGTGTGTGGGTGATGGGTGGAGATGAGTGTAGTGAAACTGCGTGGAGATGGGTGGGGGCGTCTCGTGTGAAAAGGACCTCTGTTGCTAGGGCCAGAAACTGTTTTCTTTTTGAGGGTGCACTGAGGCTTAGAGGATAGTGTCCTTTATTTTAAGGATTGCCCTTAAAATAAGGAATGTCCCTTGTTTTAAGAGAGCTTATTTCAGAGGCCTATAGCTCTATAGAACATAATGGACAACCCTTATGTCCATTATATATATATATATATATATATATATATAATGTCCATTATGTCCATTATATATATTATATATATATAATTTATTTATTTTTATAATTTTTTATTTTATTTTATAAAAGATTTCTGTCCTGCCCCTCCTGCCTGCAGTTATGTTGTAACCTGCCCTGAGCCAGGGGAAAGGACAGGATATATGTCCAAACAATAATTTAAAAAATAATTAAAAATAAATATGGATCATATGTTGAGCAGGGAACCCTCCTCTGAACCAAGCCCCAGGATTCTCTGTGCTCACCTGTATGGCATTTTTAAGAGGGTCGCAAATGCTCCTTTCTTTCTGTAGATTTGTTGCCCATATAGATTTGCTGCTCTAGGCTTCTGCCTACTTTGTTTATTAGGTGAAACTGGACCTGCATGAGCTGCTTACTCAGTGTCTCCCACTGTCTCTTAGGTGCCTTTGCTTTCAGCAGCTGTAGCCATGAGCGGGAGCAAAGAGACCTGTGAGCCACACCAGGCCACCAAGCATACATTTGGCGTCTCTTGGTATAGGGTGATTTCAGACGTTACGAAAACGCCTGTGACCACAGTGAACCACGTTTCCTTGAACATCTGTTTGGTCCCGGCCAGAGGTTCACCACAGTGAACCTCTGGCTGGAAACAAATTAACCACGGTTCTGGACCTTGGGCGAGCCCGAGGTCCAGAACCGTGGCTAGATTGGCCACAATCCGGGATGGGCCAAAAGTAACGTCTGTTGCCTTTGGCCCATCCTGGATCATGAGTCCTACTGTGATACAGGTTCGGGCGCAGCAGCCTGATTGGCCGCTGCACCCGCCTATCTCCCCAAGGGCAGTCGGTCAGGTGAGCGCGGGGGAGAGGGGGGGCTGTGCGGCCACACAACGCGTTGCGCAGCCCCGCCCCCTCCCCGATCCCTGGTAGCGATCAGGCTGGCACGTCTAAAGGACAGCTGGCCTGATCACGGACCGGGATCCGTGATGGATCCCGGTCAGGGGTTCAGCGTGGTGGGCCTCCAGGACTGTCACGTCTGAAATTACCCATAATCAGTATTGCTATCTAGCTCTAGCAGATCTTTAGAGACATTCTACTAACATCAGTCTGGAATTTAATTTGAGGGGGGAGGGTAAAAGACAGGATGCTGAACAGAATTACATGCCTCAAGTTTGACATCCATCCCATAAGCTCCCATGGTTGGAAATGCATACTTTATACAATTGGGAACTCAAAACCCCATCAAACAGTATTTGTTTCTGTCCCAAGTAGCTTATTAAAACGTTAGACTTTAAACTGCCTCTGGACCATGGGATTTTTTTTATAGTGGGTCAGAACTTATTATAGCAAGTTCTTGATCTAGAACAATTTTCTGCTAATTTTCTTGAAATTTCTTACACTACTTTGGAAAGCATGGAGTGAATTATATATAACAATGTCTCTGGCATATGTATGTGAATCTTTTTATTATTACTGTGATTGCATCTCATAAGGCATATATTCTTATAACCGGAATATGGAAATACTTTTGAGACTGTGGGTGTTTTTAGATCGACATGGAGGCAGCCTGCCCCCAGAGCTGCTCTGGGAGTGCATCCCCCACGTCCACCTGCTTCCAGCCCTGCCTGGGTCCACTTTCAATGGACCCAGTGGGTTCCCCTAGCCATGGTCCGCCTGTATGGTGCCCCCTCACCATAGAGTTGTGGGTGATCACCCAGTCTGGCACTTGCAACTCTATGGTGTTGCTGGGGCACTGGCCGGCCAGGAGTGGAGCTGTAGTGTGGGTTCACCAAGCAGATGGACAACAGCTCCACTCTGGGCTAGTACCCCGAGTTTGGCCAGCCTGCTCCGCTGGCAGCACTCCGGGATGCTCCTCTACAAGATCTGGTGGGCCACCTTCAGATGACTGGCCAGCCCCGGAAATGAAGTGGGCTGGGCGCATCCACCCCTGGAGCTGCCGTACATTTGTTTACATCCGGTGTGTCTCTCATACCTACAAAGCACCACATAAAGGCTGTGATATATAATAAGTATCTAAAATGAGAAGTGTAATATAAAACCAGGGGAAAGTTCAGTGCATACAAATTTTGCATGATGTGGAAAATCAGGAAGAGCTTTAACTTGCTTCTAACGACTTATTTTTTCTGCCTAAAAGACTGGCTTTGGGTGAGAGCTCAGTGACTACAAATGAACAGAGCAGTGATACTGAGAGTGTAGTCTTCCACCAACAAACTTATTGGGGGCTGAACTATTGACTTTAATGGATGATTTCACCCTGCGTCTCAAAAGCCACGTAAGTAGTCAGGGTTGCCCAATTCCCCACATCCACCCACCCACAGTGCTAGCCCCAATCTCAACCAGGTGGACACTGGAGCGCCAAATTCCAATCCGCTGCTTAGTGCTACCAGCTGATCACCATTCAGAGCAGAGAGCCACAGGCCTCTTGTGGCTCGAGAGTAGATCTGCATCAGATACTAAAACTAGTGCCCGTGGGGAATGTCTGTTCAGTGTTTATATTTTGATTTGGCTTTTGGCAATCAATCAATCAATCAATCAATCAATCAATAAACAGCTTCGTCCCCATAACACATCTCAGGTGAGAGGCACAGGGAAGGGGGTGGTGGGGGTGGAGGCCTTTGAAACTTACAAGCCTGAGCTGGGACTCCTGCAGAGCTGGGCTCTGCAGCTGTCCCGGCATGAGCCTGTCACTTTCAAAGGCTAGCCCGTGCATTCCAGCAGCCCATTGGGTCCTGTTTGGGCGCTGATGGTGCCCAAATGGTTCTGGGTCAGTTTGGGCACCCCAGATTTATTGGGGGTGTCCAAAACTTCAGATGCCCGGTTGCAGCTCTACTTGGAAGTCATGGTGTATTACTGCTCTCACGGTGACCACATTTCACTTGCATGCTTTTTGCCCTACCCCGTCTTTTCTTTCTAATGCCCAGTAGGATGGAAAGAAGTTATATATGCTGAGGGAGATGTATCACCCCTAACTTGACATGTGGTCTGTCCCAAGCAAGTTAATATAAAAACAAGACCTGTTTATGTTGACTGGGCGTAGGGGCAGCACGGTTAAGATGACACCAACTTGCATAACTTAGACCTCTTTTAGGTAGAGGTGGGACCCCAGGGCAATTACTGGCTACCGGATATACCGGATTCCGGTTTCCTAAAAACCGGATTCCCAGATTAAATCCGGTATACCGGTACCGGATTTATTCCATTGATTTCAATGGGGCACTGTCCCCATTGAAATCAATGGAATAAAAAAATTCCTCCCCCCTCCCCCTCCCAGNCCCAGTCTGCGCGGGTGGAAGGGGGGACACCCCCCACCCACCCTGCCCAGCCTGGATTTTAAACAAAAATTTCCCTTAAGTGACTCTCCGCTGGCAACCCAGAGCCCCCCAGCACCAGCGGCCGTCCCAGCAGCAGCCGGTAAGTATTAGACCTGATCCCTGGGGGGGAGGGGTTAACACCGACCCCCACCCCAGGGATCACCCTACTTCCAACAAGTTCCCAGAATCCTACCTTCCAGTTCAGCTCCGGGTGGCGGCGGCAGTCCGGAGGCCTCAGCTCCGGCTGTGGCTGCTGGCTTCAGATGCTGTAGGCCTTCCGTGGAACTTCCGGGTTTCCCCGGGAGGCCTCCCGCCCCCCAGGGATCAGGTCTAATACCAGCTGCTGCTGGGACGGCCGCTGGTGCTGGGGGGCTCTGAGTTGCCGGCGGAGAGTCACTTAGGGGATTTTTTTTTTTAAAATCCAGGCTGGGCAGGGTGGGTGGGGGGGGTCCCCCCTTCCACCCACGCAGCCTGGACTCGGGGAGGGAAACGCGGGTTTTTGGTGGGGTTTTTACATTGCGGCCATTCATTTAAATGGCCGCAATGTAAAAAAAAAATCCGGTACCCGGAATCCGGTAACCGGGCCGGATTACCCGGTTGAATCCGATAATGCCAGTACACCCAGTACCGGCATTATTGGATACCGGAAAAACCGGTAGTCCCGTCCCTACTTTTAGGCATTATAATATAGATTCCAGTGTATCCACAGACCTCTTCCCAGGCTTATTTGGAGGAAAAGAGAAAACTCAGAATCATATTCTGTATTGGACTATGTTATTGTTTTAGTCCTGAACCTGGCAACAGGAATTGTAAAGGCCCAGGCCACAATAAACTTTTCTTTGACTTTTGCACTGACCAACAAGGACCACTTCTCTTTTTCCTGTGTAAATTCATAACCAGTTTGTTTTCAATCACACTTTGGAAGAAAAAAACCCAGTTATATAAGAATGAGGGTGAAAAGGTACATAGAGTCCCTTCCTAAGGTGGTACAGTATTTCTCCTAGTCCACACGAATACTAGAGGTTAAAACTTTGCACCATATTCAGGGACTTGTGTTGTTCACTATGTTTTCACAGGTCTCCCATATTTCCCAGAGGGACATAACCCCACACAGCTTCTTGTTCAGGATATGAAATCCTCTCATGCACTATAGCATTCTTGCAGCTGACATTTAAATGTTACTACCTATCTCCCTCCTCAATGTGCTGACCAGGACAAAATTAGGACTACAGAGGTGCCCATCATTGGCACAGAGCTCACTTTGCAGTCCACTGTGGCACATGCAACCTTGCATAGTGACTCACATACACATTAAACAGGACAGAAGACAGGACAGATTTTAAAAAACCTGGAATTTGTTTATACATAGGTTCCATGGTGCAGAAAAAGTATCAAGAGTTCAGCCTGATTATTATTTCCACTTGGCATTGAGTGTATTATTTTTTAACCATATAAATGATCAGTTACAATTAATAATTGTTAAGGAAGTCTCTGACTAGCAATGTTACCATGCCAGAGTCACCTGCAATTAACATTTGACTGTTAGAGGTAGTTGTTGAGTTGGATTCTGCACATCATAAAAGTGAGCCCAGGAAATCAGGTAACCCAGTTTGTGCAGAGTTGCATGTATTACATATTAGGTGGAATTAAACAAGACGATAGTCTGCTGGAGTCCATGTTTGGTCTGTGTAATCCCCACGCAACCTCCAATCACATGCCTAATGCATCCAGCTCCTGCCTGTATTTCATGTGCTAGTGACAGCTTCCATACCATCAGCAGTGATGGGGTTTTTACAGAAAATTTTGAATTGGAAATTTTTTGGGAAAAGTCTCCCATGCAAATTTTCTTATTTGGATTAAAATTTATTTGCATAGAATTTGCATAAGAAAATACTAAATTGGAAATTTTTCCTGTGCAAAATTTCCTATAGCCCTGGAAAATTTTCTGCAGAAAAATTTGGTAGTGGAAAATTTGCCGTTGTGGAAATTTTCCATGGAAATTTTTCCACCCCACATCACTGTCCGTCAGTGGCACTAGCAATCTTCTTCCCCACGGCTGCCTCTCAGTTAAGAGGGATGCTCAAGTTCTCCCTCCTCCTACAGTCTCCCTCCCTGCCTCTCAGCTGAGAGGCTGCAGGGGAGGGAAACTATGGGGAGGGAGATGCGGGGAGGGAAATCTCTAGCACACCTCTCAGCTGAGAGGTGGCCATGGGGGGGGAGAGATTACTACTGCTACCACCTCTTAACTGTCCGGCATGCTAGGTGGGACTCTGTGTGATGGCAGAGCTGGATGCCAGTGAGGCTGTAGGCAAACCTGATTGATAAGACGTGGACATGTGGACACTAGGGCTATAGCTTGATCTCAATTTTCTCTCGATTGTCATCAAGAATCACAGTTCTCAACTAATTTTTAGTGAGAATTGATAATCAAGAAAGCCCCCCAGTTCTGGACATGTCCTTGGTTGAGAATTTTCCTCAATTTAATGTTTACTGTTTACCATGTACTGCTTACCGTATACCAATTTACCATGTACCACTTAGCATGTACTGCATTAATCCCCGTACTGTGCATGCTCAAAGTGGCAGCCCTTTTCCAAAATGGTGGTGATGCTGCCAGTGCCATTTGGGAAGAAGGCTTTGCATGTACAGAACAGCTTCAGTGGACATTTTGTGCATGTGCTTTACCAGGATGAACGTGGTCCACAGTAAGTGGTACTTAGTAAATCAGTATACGGCATGCAGCAAATTGCAGTAAACGGTAAATGTTGCCAAGATTCTTGCCCAGAGCTCAAACCATTACTGAGAACATGCCAAGGTCTCAGTAATGGTTCTCGATTCTTGCGAGAATGAAAACCCATTCTCGTTTCATCCCTAATGGGCACCCATTAGCCCTGACTGGCCCACACAGTGGGCCTGTGATGTCCCTGGCCTCCACCGTGAGCCGTGAGAGACAGCTCTGTGGTGGACGCCTAATAGATGAGCACACGGGAACACGCCTGGTGAAGGCTAATGTGGGCTATCATCTTGTTTGATTCCATCCTTGGTCTCTGGAAAGTTAAGTTGGGCCTATTTGTGTTTCACTTTCACATGTTGCCAATTTGCACTCCCCTGCCTTTCACTGAGTTTGTTCTGCAAAAGAGGTTATTGTTATTTACATCCCATAAAACAAATCCTTTTGGAACTCTGCAGCAATCTGGCACAGAATTACTAACTCTACTTACCCCGTGCCTTACAAGATACACCCTTTGCCTGAAGTGATACTCTACATTTAGCAATACTTTGCCTTTCATATACATCATGTGCTTTTTTGTTGGTTCTGTTCTTAGAGAAATAATCAATTTAGAAAATGTATACTGTTGGGTTTTTTTAGAGATGTGTATCAAGTTGGGCAATTTGACACTTACTGTGATTTACTTCCTGATTTGCCAAGAAGTAATGAATGATTAAAGCAATGCAGACAAAAACAAGATTTCTTACATCTTGCTATCTTTACCAGTGAGTTTATTTTTCAAGCAGATAGGAAAGGTGAATCAGTGTTTAGTTAAGAAAGCATTGCTACTCTAGTTCCAAAAGTTACTGATCAAATAAACCCAGATTCTGTGTGTCACTCTATTTGCTGTATCAACACAGCTTTGACTCAATAGTGTGTAGGTGTCTTTGTCAAAGGAACATCAAAAAACTATCCAGAACTTGTGATTGATAAGGAATCTTTATGAGGTTTGTATTTTTTTTTTGAGGGGGGCAGGAATCCAGGAAGTGTGCCTGTTTGTGAAGTAGTTACTGAAAGTAAGGTCACGTTCTGGAACTCCTTTGGACAAATTAAACCAACTCTATTTATCCGTCTGAAAAAGGAGGCAGTCCCTGAGGGGTAAGTGTCTTCAGGATCAGTCAGTCAAGAACCCAGACCCACACAGGGTCTTCTTCCATGTGTCTTTTATTTATACAGTGCACAGTCCTTCATCGTACACAGTCCATACTTCCTTGGCTTGGTACAGTTCCTCGAGGTACACTTCTCCTTCTGGTCAGGCACAGTCCCTCCTGTAGCCAGCAGCATCAGAGGCAGAGCCCTCCCTGGCTCCTGCCTCTCTCGCAGCACCGTCTCCTTCTCAGGTCACCTTCGGACATGCCCCCCCATGCATATTTGGGCTGCAGGGGGGAGGGGGCGGGAAATACGCAGCCCAAATATGCACGGGGGGCCCATATATGTCTGAAAGTGGCCTCAGTCAGAAGCCTTGTCTTTCCCAGTCAGCACAGGCAAATGCTTAGGGATGCAAGTTGAAGGGGGTAGCAAAAACTGCAGCTGTCCCTGCCGCCAATAAACACCGCAGTGGAATCAGGGGTGAGAGAGGAAGGGGGAGTTGGGGCTGCCTAGGGCAGCAACAATCCTTGTGCCAGTGCTGGTCACCAGGTTGCTGCCTGTTAAGTGGGAATACAGAACATACTTGCATACCTGCAGTGTAGGGGTGTGCACCAGGCTCCCATTTCATTTTTCGTTATCATTTTCGTTATTAAAAAATATCATTTTAAAAATTGTTATTAATGACAATGTTTTCGTTATTGTTGTCGTTATTGGTATCACTATTGTTTCAAATGAAAATTTTGTTTTTGGTATGAGTATCATTATTGGTATTGATTCCGATAAGAACATAAGAAGTGCCATACTGGGTCAGACCAATGGTCCATCTAGCCCAGCATCCTGTCTCCTACAGTGTCCAATCACGGGTAGGAGATCCATTCCCTGTTGTTTCCCCCCCAGCTCCCGTCATGTTCCCTGATCCTATCTGGCTAATAGCTTCTAATGGACCTATCTTCCAGAAACTTGTCCAAACCTCTTTTAAACTCAGCTATAGTACTGGCCCTTACCACAGCCTCTGGCAGTAGATTCCACAACCCAATTATATGCTGAGTGAAAAAATATTTTCTTTTGTTTGATTTAAACTTGCCACCCATGAGTTTCATGGAGTGTCCCCTAGTTCTAGCACTAGCTGAGAGGGTAAGTAACTGCTCCTTGTTTATTAGTTCCACACCACTCATGATTATATAGACTTCTATCATATGTCCTCTCAGTTGTCTCTTCTCCGAACTGAAAAGCCCCAACCTACCAAGCCTCTCCTCATACGGGAGCCCTTCCATGCCCTTGATCATTTTTGTTGTCCTTCTCTGTACCTTTTCTAGTTCAGCTATGTCTTTTTTTAGATGAGGCAACCAGAGGTGCGGTCGCATCATTGATTTGTATAGAGGCATTATGACATCCTCAATTTTGTTCTCTATCCCCTTCCGAATAATTCCTAACATTCTGTTTGCTTTTTTGACTGCTGCTGCGCACTGCTCTGTGGATTTCATTGTATTGTCCACAACCACCCCCAGAGCCTTCTCCTGAGTGGTAACTCCTAGCTTAGTACCCACCAGCATTGTGTACGCACAGTTTGGATTATTTTTCCCTACATGCATCACTTTGCACTTGTCCACATTAAATCTCACTTGACATTTGGATGCCCAGGCACCCAATGTCGTAAGATCCCATTGCAGTTCCTCACAGTCTGCCTATATAACTATATAATATTTAATCTCTCTCTATATGTACACAAGTAATATCTATCTATATCTAAGGGAGACAGGGAAAGGGAAAAGAAAAACTATCTATCTAATCAATTATCTATATAATTATTCTAATCTAATCTATATGTCTGTAATATATATCTATATCTAATCTATACTACCTATCTAATGTACAGGGGGAGAAGGGCAGGGAAAGGGAGAAGGTAAAATGTAGGGTATGAGGAAGGAAAGGTATTGGTGGTAATACAATGAGGGCTAGGGAGGATTTTTTGTGTGCAAACACCACAGTTCTGTAAAGGCAACTTGACAAGCAGAGCTCTCACCTAACAGAGAGAAAAAGCCTGGCCCTCCCATTATAAAGGGTTGCAGTGCCCTCTCCTAGAGCTGCCCTGATTGGTCGTGGGGAGGCAGCAGGCACTGAGCAATCACAGAGTGCCATGAGATTGCTGGGGCCTGATTGCACTGCTCATTAGGCAGTGATACATCCATCAGATACTGCTGAGCTGCTTGCCCCTCCCAACACAGGCACAGTTCAGGAGTACCACCCTATTTAGGGCTCCGAGATGTCTGCTCCCTCCACCCCTTCCACATTTTCCCTCCAAAGCCCAACTGCTACAGCACTAATAATAATGATAACGACATGGTCATTTTTGTTAACTTTGTCATTATCGATTGTCATTTTTGTTATTGCAATAATAACAGAAACGACAATTGTCATTATCGTTATTCTAATTACGAAAACGACATGCACACCCCCTACTGCAGTGTACTATTTATGAATGTTGAAACTACACTTAAGTGCTGGCTATGTGTGGCGAGGCTATGCTGGGATATGACACTGCATGCACAAGTGAGAGTGTGTGATGGGCAATGATACCACTTGCTGTGAGTGAAGGTTTGTCTCCTGCTAGTGTAGCACTTTGGCATGCAACTAATGTGTGAATAAATCTCTTTCACCCCTAAACAAATGAGGACACAACTCCTGAGGATTAGATTTTTACCATAGGTATATCTCTGCACACTATGGGACAATTTACACTGAAAGCACTGTCTTTTAGCAGTTGTGTACACTGGCTCTGGTTCTGGGCAGGGCTTAATTTGTGGAGGAGGAGGGCTTGTCAGAGCTCAGTCCCAGCAATTAAATTCAAAGGGAGGCAAAGCCCCAGGAAATGTTCCCAATAGGAGTGTGAACTCCAAAATGTGAGAGTCCTGGAAAAGGATAATATTGGTCATTTCTGTGTTGGGGAAAAAAGGAAGAAAAACAACTGGATTCTATCTGACTTTCATTAATGACTTTCCTGCCCCCACCCCCACCCCCATGATGGGCATCGTCAATCAAATCACAACAATTCCTATTAAATATTCAGCTGTAGAGAAGCAGGGTGGTCCAGTGGTTAGGTTGTTAGCTGGAAACTAGGGTTAAGTTCCTTGCTCTAACAAGCTCTGGAGCATGGCTTCTGGGGCAGGCTTTATTTATTTATTTACACTGTGTTTTCTATGTTGCCCCCCTCCTGTCTCTGGAAGCTTGGAACAGCTCACAATAAAAATAACAATAAAAACACACTTTCTAATAAATAACAAATACAAAAAATATAAAATAATATCAGCTTTGGCCCTGGACATTCATTTATCACAAATTAAGCATTGCCAAGCCACACAGACCAGGCAGACAGGGTGCGTGCCTGCCGGAGCACAGAACAAACATGCTACCGGCCAGACCGATGGCAGTGCAGTCCAGGGGCGGGGAGAATGGAAACATGCGACTGGCCATCCCTGCCCCGAGCTGTGCCCAGCACCCTGCCCCCACCATGACAGATAGCCATGTGTTAAATGGATCATGCATGCACAGAAAAGGCTTCCCTTTTCCAAAATGGTGCCAACACAGCTGGTGACCATTTTGCGCATGCACGCCAGCAGTGAAGCCTCAGCGACCTGAGAAGAAGGCCTGCTGGGGCCCAGCAGGCCTCTCCCAGCTGGGCTGGCTCTGTAACGGCCCTGGCACCTCCACCCTCTGGGCCTGTGGACCAGTACACATAGGGCCCCAGGGGTTGGGGCTGGGAGTCAAAATGGGCCCCAGGAGATGGGGATGCAGATCACCACATCCACCCTAGGGTGGCCATCTCTCCCCTTTAAAAAAAGGATGCTTATGAAAAATACATGGTGCAGGGCTGCACTGGAACCAATGTAGCCCTGCAACGTGTATTTTTCATAGACGTCCTCTTTTAAACCCTACCCCACCCTCTGAGACCTGAGAATGGGGGAGGTTGGGTTTTTTCTTTTTTGGACCCCTGGTTTAAGGGTGTTTTTTTGGCTTTGGTTCCTTTCCCATTGAAATCGATGGGAAGAGAACCAAAACTGAAACTGAACCGTGATCTGAAAACCCAGGATCTGAAAACCGGGGGGGGGGGGGGGAGAGGGAGGGACCCCCGGAAAAAAACACCTATGTCCCACCCCTAATGTTTATGTTAAAATTCCTAAATGGAACCGGTTAAGTTGGAAACCCTTTCAGCATTAATTCTGAATTTTCTTTTGTTAGTTTGTGCCACAGCCTTTTTGTGTAAAATGATGTATTTCAAATTCCAAGTTTTTATTGATTTGCAGCTGTTTTAGAGACTTTTGGTTCGTTTATAAAAGGTTAGTTTTTAAGCTATCTTCAGAAGAGATTGCAGTGTATACTTTACCTTGAGCAGAAGAGCAGTGAACTCTATTTGTTAAACAAAGTTTTGATGCACTAATTTGCCAAGGGTAAGATAATAAGTTCAAATATTTGCTGAATATTTTGTAATTAGGTGAAGCCAGAGCCTACAAGCAACTAAACTGTTTGTAGCAATTGTTGATGCAGTAGATTCTGCGGGAACAGACTAACAATAGCACAAACAGAAGCTTAGTGAGACTTTACTGGATATGATACAAAAACTTTGGTTTGTAGAACATTGTGTTAACGTGAAAGGTGATTCATTGTGCAAAGTGTGTTGCAAAGATCCTTTTTTATATTTCTGTAGCGTGGCACTCTCACTAACCGCAGTGTCTTTCATTAATTCTCAGGCTACATTATGCTTATGCTTGGCCTGGGACCAGGTACATATGTTCTGTCTCTCACTTTCAGATTAGCACATCTATTCATATCTGAAGATCTTTACCAGAATTAGTCTCCTAGTTTTCCCATCCTTCATTGCACTGTTACCTACTTTCCTGTGGTGTATATATTGGTTCATATTACCAGTTGCCAGCCTGATCTGGTGCCTTAGTAGACAGAGAAGGTATGATCTGAAGAATATGATTCACCAAAATTAGCTCTTCATATAGGGGCGTAGTCCAGTGAATGAGACTTTGAATTGAGAATCAGGAGAGCTGGGTTCTGTTGTTGGTTCCCACAGTGATTTGCTGTGAGACCTTGGGCAAGTCAGTTCACCTCTCTGTACAGCATTTCCCCTCCCATGCTCTATTTGTCTTGACTGTTTAGATTGCAGACACTTCAGATCAGGGACTATCCCTTACCATATGTATTGGGGCTGTTAGGTGACCATGTAATACAAATGATAATAAATAATAAAGCCTAGAAGTAATTCTCCTGCTCTAAGAAAACTGGCATCTATCTGCCCCCAACAGCCTATAGGGTAAAGCCACATGAGACAGGGGCAGCTGGATCCCATGCTCGCTCTGGGGAGGGCCACTGCAGCCCTCACACTGTGGGTCAGCAGGGACAGCAGTCCAAATGAGCAACCTTCCCACAGGGAATCCATGCCGGGGGGAGGGGGGCAGGAGGGAGGGATGTCATCACAAGTTCCTTCACACCACAGGTTGGTCAAGGAACTGTCCACATGGGTCAGGACTCCTGCTGCACAGCAGGATCAGGTCCCCAGGAGGAGCTTCCATGAAACAACTGATATGGGGTTCTGGGAGGAACGTGCTCACCCTGGCTGCCAAATAGATGATTGGAGAACCCCGGAAGAGAGGACGACCCCCCCCCCCCATCAGATGTTTGGCGACTGGGGTGTGCACTCTTCTCCGGGCCCATTCCTTGGACCTTGCCTCATGGCAGAACTGCATGGGCAAGGCCGACCAGATGGGAGGCAGCCCCATGGCCGCACATTAGCCCAGGTGAGTCAACAGTAGCCTGTGATGCATCACCGTCCGGCCTTCTCCAGCCAACACATCATGAAGCAGCCTGGCGCCCACCCTGAGGCAGAAGTGGGCAAACATCTGGCAGTCGCCGGACAGATGGTCAGCTGCATCGTGGGGTAATATGGCCTATTGTGGGATAACGTCTCATGACACTGACACAGGGTGTTAACAAACGAGACATTAGCCCACAGGGCTCCCACCCACCATACCCGCAGCCCCCACTCACGGCATGGTCTTGGAGAATATAGAGCCCACCTTGCAGACAAATGCTGGTTAATGTGGGCTAATGCACGCCCATCTGTCCGTATCCGTCAGGGGTCCATGGCCGCTGAGTGGCACAGCTATTTAGCAGCCACTCAGGTGGCGTGTGTGGGGAGGAATTCTCACAGGTGGCTCCCAGCATGGCTATTGTGGCAGCTGCCTTGCTCTTTCCCTGCCACAGAATATGAGGGAGGGAGAAGCAGGCGTGTCTTGGTGTGAGTGCTGGGAAACTCAGGTTTCCCAGTGCTCATGGCCAGTTGCTGTGACTTGCAAAGGCTGTGTCCCCCACCCACAATGCTTATCAGCAGTGGACTGGTCTGCTGGCATGTGTGGCTGCCCCAGTTCAAAGGGGCAGGGGTTGCATGGACTTCCATTGCAATGCACTCTTTTGGCTTGCCCTGCGTGGCGCACTCTGGATTTCTTGGCAGTACACCATGAGTGGCCATGAGTGGGTGCTGCATGGCTCATGAGAGCGAGCATTCCCCCGCTCCACCTTCAGATGGGCTGTCAAATGAGTGGCTCCAGGGTGGCCATACATGATAGCATCTTATTTAAAAACACGGTAAGTGAAACGTACCAATCTCTTTCCGTTGAATCCACCATACATCAACCATGCTTGTGGTGAAATGAGGCTGAGAGTAGTGAACCATTCAGTAAGGGCACGTTCAAACCCAGTTCCAATGCTAACATTCTATCCACTTCGCTACACTAGCTCTAGGGGGTATTTCTAAATGGGTATGATGACACAACTGAGCATAGCAATTGAGACAATTATTGTCAGACTATATGCCATTTTCATTTATATTTGTCATATGAAGAGTTACAAGAATAGATAATAGATGGAGGCAAAGTACTTCAGATGGTATCTTTTATATGACCAACATCTGTTAGTGAGAGTGTGCAAGCTATTGGTGACACATGGTCCTTCCCCAGGTTGGGAATATGTCAAAACGAATAAATGTGAAGAAATGAAAGACAGCTATATAGTCATGAAAACCTCTGTCTTGCATTTGTTCAGATTTATTTCTGACTTACTCCTAACCTGAATTGAACCCTATGTGACTTGAAAACTTGCATATCTTTACTAACGAAAGTTGCTCCACAGAAGATATCTGAACTAGTTTGTCTCCATCTATTACTTTTGAGACCAACATGGCAACCAAACTCTCTCAAGAATAAAAAAGGCATTGCCTGTGCCACAGTGTTCTCTGTGAATAACTTAAACAAGATATCAAAATAAGCTAATTAACATTGGTAGTTTTTCTGAACTCTGACAACCAATTTATAACATTTAAGGGATAACACATTATACCATCTATTATGCTTATTACTGACTGAAATAACTGACAATGATGATTCTTCTTTTTTTAATAGTTCTGTTTATTAAGGCTTTCAACTTAACTGATTCAACAGTACAATAATATTTTTCAAACAATTCAGTTTCCCAATTAATTTGTGCTCAGTGGTATCTAGAAGAAACACGTGCCTACAAAGAACCCAAAACTATCAAGATACATAAATATAGGAAATATATCTAACAGGGGAGGGCTGTGGGAACACTCATTCATACAATAGGAAGACAAAAGTGAGGAAAGAAAGGGAAGGAAAAAATAAAGAATAATTGTGGATTTTTTTAAAAAGGAGAGGGAAGGGAAATTGTATATCAATGACAACAACAGGTTTACATAGTGAATTGATCTATGTGATTTGTGGCTGTGTAATTATTCTGCACTTAGTTCAAGATATGTGACAGGTGATACAACACAGCCATCTACTGGTCAAGATAGTGAAGTTATTTTAACATTATTCATCTCTGCACTGCAGTTATGTGATCGCTGAACTTCCTTCCTGCAAGTAGTCTTTGCAAGCTCCATTTTAAAAAGCACACAGTTTAAACTACAGCAGTTCCCTTCCTTGAGGCTTTCCAATGAGAAAGAAAAATGGGAGACATCTAAAGAAACCAATGTGCTTTTTGGTGAACTGAGAATTAAAAAGGACACGTATAAGAAATGGAAGATGGGACAAGTCACGAAGGACGTATACAGACAAGTAGCCCAGACTTGTAGGAATGGTGTCAGGAGGACAAAAGCACAGAATGAGCTGAGGCTAGCAAGGGATGCTAAGAACAACAAAAAGGGGTTTTTCAGATATGTTAGAAGTAAGAGGAAGAATGATGAAGATTGTGAAATGTGAACAGGTGACAAAGAGAAGGCCGAACTGAAGTACTCGATTCCGTTTTTGCCTCCATCTTCTCCCAAAAGGGAAACTGTGTCCAACCTGGCAAAAACAGTGTGAATGATGAGGGGAAAGGATTGCAGCTCAGGACAGATAAAGAATTGGTCAGAGAACACCTAGCTACTCTAAATGAGTTCAAGTCTTCGGGTCCGGATGAATTACATCCTAGGGTACTGAATGAACTTGTTGATGTACTCTTGGAACCTCTTTGAGAACTCTTGGAGAATGAATGGGTGAGGTGCTGGAAGACTAGAGATGAGCAAATGTCCCTATCTTCTAAAGGGGGTGGGGGAAGGATCCAAGAAACTATAGGCTGGTCAGCCTGACATCAATACCTGGAAAGATACTAGAACAGATTATAAAGCAGTCAGTCTGTAAGTTTCTAGAAAACAATGCTGGGATTACTAGAAGCAAAGCAAGCATTATTATTATTATTATTATTATAAACATTTATATAGCGCCAGTAGTGAGACCTGGTGCTGTACAGAACATAGAAATAGACGCGGTCCCTGCCTGTGGCTTACAATCTAAAAGACAAGGAGTGGGAGACAGGGAGAGGGGACAGTGGGAGAGACAGGGAAGAAGACAAACAAACAACAAACATTCAAGCGGATGCGAAGTCTCCGGTGCATTTGCTTGCCTTGGTTACAATCAGGTTGATTGCAGCAGTCTGCCGAGGAGGGCAGACAGTAGGTATATGGGAACGACTAGCAGGCATTGGGAAAGGTGGCGAGGAAAAAGTGGGTCTTGAGGAGGGATTTGAAGGAGCGGAGGGAGGAGGCAAGGCAGATGTGGGTAGGGAGGGAGTTCCAGGCATGAGGGGCAGCGAGGGAGAAGGGTTGAAGGCGGTTA
>QEPC01009046.1:3409388-3435057 GCA_003113815.1 Sphenodon punctatus | reverse complement strand
ACCAGATGGTATTCAACCCAGAGTTCTGAAGGAACTCAAATATGAAATCGCAGACCTACTGTTAGTAATTTGTAACCTATTGCTAAAAGCTACCACTGTACGAGAACGGGAGGGTGGCAAATGTAACCCCAATATTTAAAAAGGGATCCAGAGGTGATCCTGGAAACTACAGACCAGTAAGCTTGATGTCTGTGCCAGAGAAAATGATGGAAACTATTGTTAAGAACAGAATCGCTGGGCATGTTGATAAATATGGTTTAATGGGGAAGGCTCAACATGGATTTAGCAAAGGTAAGTCATGCCTCACTAATATGTTGAAATTTTTTGAGGGTGTAAAATAAGCATGTGGGCAAGCGAGACCCAGTAGATATAGTGTACCTGGATTTCCAGAAAGCATTTGATAAGTTTCCACATGAAAGACTCTTGAGAAAATGAAAAAGTCATAGGATAAGAGGTAGTGTCTTACTATGGATTGGTAACTGGTTAAAGGATAGGAAGCAAAGAGTAGGACTGAATGGTCAGTTTTCACAATGGAGAGGTGTAAAAAGTGGTGTGCCCCAGGGATCTGTATTGGGACTGGTGCTGTTTAATGTATTAATTAATGATCTGGAAAAGGGCGTTATGAGTGAGGTGATCAACTTTGCAGATGACACCAAATTATTCAAGGTAGTTTAAACATGAGGAGACTGAAGAACTGCAACAGGATCTTATGAGACTGGGTACTTGGGCATCTAAATGGCAGATGAGATTTAATATGGACAAGTGCACAGTGATGCACACAGGGAAAAATAACCTAAACTATGAATACACAATGCTGGGTACTAAGCTAGGAGGAGTTACCACTCAGGAAAAGGATCTGGAAGTGATTGTGGACAATACACTGAAATCCTCAGCACTCAAAAAAGTGAACAGAATCTCAAAAAAGACATAGCTGACCTCCATGCCATCTTTATCTTTGAATCTACAGCCCCATACTTCAGCTCCATATAGAGCTTGCAGTAGTAATTCTTGTTCCAGTATTTTGACCGCTGGCATAAGTTGTTTCCCACCTGGTCTATTCCAAAATTTAATTACTCCTCCTGTGGACTGTGCCAGTTTCAGATTGGTTGCGCTATAGTGCTTTTGCCTCAGCAAAAAATATCACTCCAAGATATCTATAGGTCTGTACTTGTTTCGGAAGACTCGAGTCCAGATGCCAAGAGTAAGAGGCCTGTCTCTTACCAAATACAATGACTTTAGTTTTGTCGTAATTAATGGTTAAGTCATTTGCTTTACAATAATTACTCATTGATTGTAAGAGATGCTTCATTCCAATCTGGGGTGAGGCAAGGAGGACCATATCATCTGCATACAGAAATCGTATCCCCTCAAATACGATGGATGGAACCAACCAGATAAAACATTTACCAAGTCATTTATAAGAAAATTAAACAAAAATGGGGCTAAAACACAACCTGCTTCACCCCATTACTAGTAGGAATAGGGTCCGATAAGTGGCCATAATTAGATAGTCTAACTCTCATCTGTGTATTTTGATACAGATTCCTCACTAAGATCTGTAGTCTCCTATCAAGATCTGTCTTACTCAATTTAAGCCATAATTTATTTCTATTTATAGAATCAAATGCCTTTTTCAAGTCAATGAAGGTGGCAAACAATATTTCCTAATATGAACACATTTATCAATGAGATGGGCTAGAACAAAACAGTGGTCAATTGTAGAATGACCTTTCCTAAATCCCACCTGTTCCTCTGTAAAATGCTTGCCCTTTTTGGCCCACTTTTCCAACCTTAGCAATAGAGTTTTTGCATATAATTTTGCAATTAAATTTATTAAACTAATAGATCTGTAGTTAGTTGGAATGCTTCTATCACCCTTTTAAAATATAGGGACCACTGTACTGATGTTCCATGACGGGGGGATTATCCCAAAGAAATTTACGTGGTCAAATATTTTACGCAACACTGGCGTCCACCAGCTTATGTGTTCTTTCAAAAAATCTCCTGCCACTCCATCTTCCCCTGGGGCCTTGCCAGCTGGTAACTGCATAATTAACTCACTTATAGTCTCACTCTGTATAGGTTGCCAGGAAGGCAAAGATAGCAACTCTGTCATCTAAAAAAATCCTCATTGCTAAATGACTTATTGAAAATAGACAGAAAATGATGTTGCCACTTGGGGCCTGTAATTCCAGGACTTGAAGGGGAATAATTTCCCGGAGTACCCCTATTCACTAATTACCAGAACTTCTTGCTATACTTCTGATTTACCAGCTCACTCAGGTAATTCCATTAAAAATTCTGATAACCTAATTTCTTCCTTTTAACCAAGGCTTTAAAGTTTCTCTTTTCCTTTAAGTGTTCTTCAAGCGTTTTATCATCTTTCCTTTTTTTAACTACCTTCAATGCCCTGTTCNACCAGATGGTATTCAACCCAGAGTTCTGAAGGAACTCAAATATGAAATCGCAGACCTACTGTTAGTAATTTGTAACCTATTGCTAAAAGCTACCACTGTACGAGAACGGGAGGGTGGCAAATGTAACCCCAATATTTAAAAAGGGATCCAGAGGTGATCCTGGAAACTACAGACCAGTAAGCTTGATGTCTGTGCCAGAGAAAATGATGGAAACTATTGTTAAGAACAGAATCGCTGGGCATGTTGATAAATATGGTTTAATGGGGAAGGCTCAACATGGATTTAGCAAAGGTAAGTCATGCCTCACTAATATGTTGAAATTTTTTGAGGGTGTAAAATAAGCATGTGGGCAAGCGAGACCCAGTAGATATAGTGTACCTGGATTTCCAGAAAGCATTTGATAAGTTTCCACATGAAAGACTCTTGAGAAAATGAAAAAGTCATAGGATAAGAGGTAGTGTCTTACTATGGATTGGTAACTGGTTAAAGGATAGGAAGCAAAGAGTAGGACTGAATGGTCAGTTTTCACAATGGAGAGGTGTAAAAAGTGGTGTGCCCCAGGGATCTGTATTGGGACTGGTGCTGTTTAATGTATTAATTAATGATCTGGAAAAGGGCGTTATGAGTGAGGTGATCAACTTTGCAGATGACACCAAATTATTCAAGGTAGTTTAAACATGAGGAGACTGAAGAACTGCAACAGGATCTTATGAGACTGGGTACTTGGGCATCTAAATGGCAGATGAGATTTAATATGGACAAGTGCACAGTGATGCACACAGGGAAAAATAACCTAAACTATGAATACACAATGCTGGGTACTAAGCTAGGAGGAGTTACCACTCAGGAAAAGGATCTGGAAGTGATTGTGGACAATACACTGAAATCCTCAGCACTCAAAAAAGTGAACAGAATCTCAAAAAAGACATAGCTGACCTCCATGCCATCTTTATCTTTGAATCTACAGCCCCATACTTCAGCTCCATATAGAGCTTGCAGTAGTAATTCTTGTTCCAGTATTTTGACCGCTGGCATAAGTTGTTTCCCACCTGGTCTATTCCAAAATTTAATTACTCCTCCTGTGGACTGTGCCAGTTTCAGATTGGTTGCGCTATAGTGCTTTTGCCTCAGCAAAAAATATCACTCCAAGATATCTATAGGTCTGTACTTGTTTCGGAAGACTCGAGTCCAGATGCCAAGAGTAAGAGGCCTGTCTCTTACCAAATACAATGACTTTAGTTTTGTCGTAATTAATGGTTAAGTCATTTGCTTTACAATAATTACTCATTGATTGTAAGAGATGCTTCATTCCAATCTGGGGTGAGGCAAGGAGGACCATATCATCTGCATACAGAAATCGTATCCCCTCAAATACGATGGATGGAACCAACCAGATAAAACATTTACCAAGTCATTTATAAGAAAATTAAACAAAAATGGGGCTAAAACACAACCTGCTTCACCCCATTACTAGTAGGAATAGGGTCCGATAAGTGGCCATAATTAGATAGTCTAACTCTCATCTGTGTATTTTGATACAGATTCCTCACTAAGATCTGTAGTCTCCTATCAAGATCTGTCTTACTCAATTTAAGCCATAATTTATTTCTATTTATAGAATCAAATGCCTTTTTCAAGTCAATGAAGGTGGCAAACAATATTTCCTAATATGAACACATTTATCAATGAGATGGGCTAGAACAAAACAGTGGTCAATTGTAGAATGACCTTTCCTAAATCCCACCTGTTCCTCTGTAAAATGCTTGCCCTTTTTGGCCCACTTTTCCAACCTTAGCAATAGAGTTTTTGCATATAATTTTGCAATTAAATTTATTAAACTAATAGATCTGTAGTTAGTTGGAATGCTTCTATCACCCTTTTAAAATATAGGGACCACTGTACTGATGTTCCATGACGGGGGGATTATCCCAAAGAAATTTACGTGGTCAAATATTTTACGCAACACTGGCGTCCACCAGCTTATGTGTTCTTTCAAAAAATCTCCTGCCACTCCATCTTCCCCTGGGGCCTTGCCAGCTGGTAACTGCATAAGCAACTCACTTATAGTCTCACTCTGTATAGGTTGCCAGGAAGGCAAAGATAGCAACTCTGTCATCTAAAAAAATCCTCATTGCTAAATGACTTATTGAAAATAGACAGAAAATGATGTTGCCACTTGGGGCCTGTAATTCCAGGACTTGAAGGGGAATAATTTCCCGGAGTACCCCTATTCACTAATTGCCAGAACTTCTTGCTATACTTCTGATTTACCAGCTCACTCAGGTAATTCCATTAAAAATTCTGATAACCTAATTTCTTCCTTTTAACCAAGACTTTAAAGTTTCTCTTTTCCTTTAAGTGTTCTTCAAGCGTTTTATCATCTTTCCTTTTCTTAACTACCTTCAATGCCCTGTTCAGCTGGGTTTTGGTCACTTGACATTCAGTATCAAACCAAGGCAATAGTTTTTTCCTTACTCAAGACTATACCAGGCTGGGATAAAAGTTCAACCTTTATCTTATCCATTAGCTAAGAGTACAATATTAACATGTTCATGTCCAAGGAATCAGAGACTAAAAACGTTTGTCTGTAAGACAATAGATCTGGAGAACTGAAAAAAACCTGACTCTTGTTAGCTAACTCTGGACCCCATCTCTGCATTTTACCACTGGTAGTTTGAATAGCTCCAAAAATGGGATTTTCAACTGAAAACAACGAGGTTTTCACTGGTGGGCAGTATGTCACCTTCAAAGGCTGATGATCACTGGACCCATAAGTTAGGACCTCGAAGTTCTCAAACTGAATTACCTTATCTGAGGGGACACATATATAGTCCGCTGCGCTCGATCCTCTACTAGAAAGGAAGGTCCAGCTCCCACATTTATCAGTTAAGAATTTTCCATTTAGTGTTCGCCAGTTCACTTTATTCACTACAAAATTTTTGAGAATTGCAGCCCATTTGCATTAACTATAGGGTCCATAGACTCTATCAAGATTTAAAAAATCATCCTCAGTATCCACACCCATAAGTTAGGCAAGTTGTAAATCCTGATTGCCAATTCTTGCATTCAAATCACCCAAAATTACTTTACAGGCACCAGAAGAATCAGCTTCGAGTTGGCTTTTAAATTCCTCTAAATGCTCCCTAAAACTAGTTCTATCCTGAAAATCCAGCAATGGAGATAAATAGATATTAATAATAATTAAACTTCCCCCTTCAAAGGCAATTTTCACTGCCAATGTATTTTCTGGTGTATTTGGAATCTTCAGACATACAAGTGCCAAATTGACTAAGACTGCTAGACCACCGGCAGGTTTTCCTGTCCTATGTACTTGCCTAGCAGGGAGTGCACATAACTTAAATCCTGGGAACCAAATGTCTGTAATTTCTACTTTCCAAGTTTCCTGACCACAACAAAGTCTATTCTGTTGAAGCTGGGGACTCAAGGCACATTCTGATGCAGATGTAATCAGGCCTAGTCAGCCTAAGCACCGTATTACAGTCAGCAAGACCTGAGGTGGACAAATGTTGGCCAAGCTAGATTCTGAGGCACTCATGAGGGGCGGGGGTTCTTTTAGCAATACTGTTGGGTCACCCCACGCTAAACGCCATTTTCAGTATACAATTTTTTTAAATCAGGGAAATATAGTGCAATAATTAATCCAGGCTCATTAAGGCCTCATACACACAATCTTCACCAAATTAGCCCTAAACCAAGAGGGGATTGCTACAATTCTCATAAGTACGTTTGTCCCCCTCTAAACCGATTTACACACTACTTGTTTTTATAGTCAGCTCTGGCAGTTTCCCCCACTTTTCAGCCAGTCTTTGTGTCAAGAAACTGTTCTTGAAATGCTTATAAAATAATTATTTGCTTAAACTTAATCCATGACCTCTTGTTTCTGAATGACTTTATCAAACAGCTTTGTGCGATCCTGACTTCACTAGGTACCTAAAGGTAGAGCCAATGAGCATGACCATAGACATCAATTCTGTTAATTTTCTTTCTGAATGTTCTATACTATTATTTATTTATTTATTTTATAAATTTATATCCTGTCCCTCCTGCCTTAAGCAGCTCGGGGCGGCTCACAACATCATAAAAATACAATAAAAACCTGAATAACAATAATACAAATTTAATAAATAATCAGTAAAACAATAAAAAATTACAATACAATGGTGTGTAAAACATCAGCAACCCACCCTTAAACTTCACCTCCACTAAATGCCTGGTGGAAGAGCCAGGTCTTACACTGATGGTGCAATGTGAGAAGACTCGGACTGAGATGGACCTCCGTCGGGAGAGATTGACATACCACCGGAGGGGCTGCCAAGAACACCTGCCTGTTGGTCCCCATCCGTCTATAGTGGGGAACCTCCAAGAGGGGAGCCCCCGACAACCACAGGAGCCACCCAGGAGGTGAGGCAGTCCCTCAGATAGGCCCTTTTCACGTGGTGGGTGGGGGGATGGGTGCGTGCCGGCGGTGGGTGGAAGTGGGTGTGCGGCCATTCCCATGGGTGCACACCCATCTCCACGCACGGAGCAATCAGCATTGGTGCCTGTTGCTCCATGCGTGGGTTATGGGTGATGATGGGTGGAGCGTAGGAGCGCACACGCACCCCTACCCACCGTCCTTAGTGTTCCCATGGGCACCCACCCATCCCCCTGCACCCACTGCGGCATTAGCATGGACACATCCACCCACATACTAGGGATGGGTGAACACGGTTCGGATGTTCGGAGTTCGGACCGTACTCGGTCTGTTCGGATGTCCGAACCGAACGTCCGAACCGAACTCTCAAATGACCGAACAGCTCAGTCGTGTTCGGATAAGTTTGAGGGCAGGAAAAATGTCTTTTCAGGGCCAAAAATCAGGTTTCGGTTCGTTTCGGTTTTGGTTTCGCTAGCGCTATTTTTGACTGTTCAGCCAACCTGAACTTGACTGAACCGAACCATCGAACTTGAACTTGGGTTTCGAACCGAACGAACGAACATCTGAACATCCGAGCCGCATTCTGTGTGCTACCACATATGTGTGCGGAGGGGGGGCACCCGTGTGAAAAGGGCCATAGATAGGGCCCAGATTGTTTAGGGCTTTATAGGTTAGCACCAGCACTTTGAATGGAGGCTGGAAATGTTTAGCCAGCCAGTGCAGCATGGATGTGCTGCTGTGGTCCACCTGCCTGAGGGTTCCCTTCCAGAGGCCTGGATTGGAGGAGGGTTGCTGCCACTCACCCTGATTCCCTCCCCTCCTCCCGCTGCAGGTATAATTGCGTGGGCAGAACCCTTTGGGTGCCTTCTCAAGGGTGACAACTAAGGGTGCTGCCCTTGTGCAGCCCTTGAGAGCCCGTGGAGACCCAAGTCAACTACGTGGCAAAATAGCGAGGGAGTGTGCAGCGGGATCGGAGGCGTTGTTCCATTTGCTTGCGGAGCAGCTTTACAACCCCCAAGCTGCTGGAGGAGAGCGTGGTGTGCGAGGGAAGCCGTGCCGGGCACCAAGCCAAGGGGCAAAGTAGTACGGATAGCTATCTATTTTGGAGCCTCCCCATCTCAATGCCGTGCCATATCCTGTTGCCTGAGACCAAGAACGCAGGTGGGAGGGACGTCGGAGCCCCATTGTCAGAGGGACCCCGATATCGGGACTGTGAGCTCCCCGCGTGTGCATCAGCAGGACCAGCTGGGGGCTGAGTGGGGTTTACTTCCTTGTTGGGCGTCCCTGGGGCCCTGAAGATCACCAAAGCATGGGTGGAAAAGGGAAAAGGGCTGGCATGAAAACCCGCTCTCAGGCTAAAACTCAGCAGCACACCCTAGACCATTTTCTGCGAGGCCCAAGGGACAGATCCACGCAGGCTGCGGTAACAGAGAGTCCTTCTACCCCAAAGGTGAGGAGGGTTTTGTCGTTGGGCAATACTACATCTACATCGCCCTGTCTGCCCCTGGTTGGGTCCCCTCCGGTAGGCCCCGAGGTGACGCCGTTGGACCTGGAATCCTTACCAGCTATGCCCGCGATTCCTGGTCCACCCTTGGTCGGGTCCCCCCTTGGAGGCCCCGATGTGATTCCACAAGGCTCCATGCCTATAGTTGATTCTAGTGGTATTGAGGGGGAGAGGGAGGTATTGAGTAAGCAATGTGTAGCAGTGGGGGATCTAGTAGCAGGACTGTACACACAACTGGAATCCCTAAACATGCAATTGGAACTGCAAAGGCTCCAACTGGCAATTATAGTTGACAAATTATCCTTACAAGAATCAGTGTATCAGTGGCAGAAGAACGAGACATTGACTACTGTGGCCTCCAAAGGCACCCAGACTAAGTGGGAGGGCTCCTCGGCGTCACAGCGGAGTCCCCAGACCAATCCTCTATCAGAGGCTGCCCTTGTTAGCTCCTCTGTCGGGACAATTCAGTTGGATAGACGGGCATTAGTGCTCAAAATTGCTCCATCTCCTTATGGGCCCACACCTTTATGGACATCTAAGGGCCTTATTCGGAGGCATTTGACTGCTATCTCAGGAATCTCGATTCCCCCTTCTGCTATTGACCAGTTTTTTCAATTGTCCACCTATGAGTACTTAAATTGTGTTATATTGCACTTTTCTGATGCTAACCTTGTGACCAGTCTCTGGTCAAAGGCTCGGTTATTTTCTGGGTGGGGGGTTTATTTAGCAAAGGCCTATAGGAATGCCACTATTACCCCCCTGCTGAGTCTGGCAGGAAGAGGTAACCCTGCAGTAGGTTCTATACCCATTAACCACAGTGATAATCTGGTTTCATGCTCACAGGCAAGCAGGGGTGAATCTTGTGGGGCCTTTATGGTCCAGGACTCCTGTGGGGCGGGAGCTTTACTGGACCAGCCTGGGCAGACCTTTCTCCCAGCCAATACCGTTTTTGAGTCGGTGTCTGGGTGCTCCCTGGGAAGTTCTCTCTCCAAAGGCTTGCCGATTCACTCACCTGGGGTTACAGTGGCGCAGGATTTTTTTCAGCAGATTCCTAGCGTTTTATACAACACTGGCCAGAATCCCCAGCCGGCTGGTTCTATGGATAGGCTCACCCCACGGGGGCGACTGTGGTGTCGTGGAGTGACCCAGGGGCAAGTGCCCTCTCCGGATGGAGGTTTGATGATAGCAGCAACAGGCTCCGAGGTTTCCGCCCCTATGGCCGGAATTCCACTGGCTTCCTCTCAGTCTGAGGTTCCCTCAGGTAGCAATAGTGATAATAGGAACAGCAGGGAGGGTCAGGGACGTAGGTCCTTTTTGAGCCAATGACTAGTCCAGCCGGTCCCACCAGGCCAGATTTCAATTTGTTCTTGGAACGTGGCTGGGTGGGTTAGGCACTCTAGTGATCCGGATTTTATCCAGTACCTCAGAGGCTTCACTATAGTCCTGGTCCAAGAGACCTGGTCTATGGATCCAGTGGAATTGGAGGGCTTTATATCTTATTTCCTCCCAGCAGTGCAAAGGAGTAGTAGGGGGAGGCCTAGTGGGGGACTTGGTTGTTTTGTCTCCCGGGAGGCCCCTTTTACTATCATTGAACCATTTCATCTGGTGGGGTTACTACTGGGATTTGTGGCTAAAATAGCCTTTGCCTTTTGGATAATAATGACCATCTATATTCCCCCATGTAATGCAGGCTCTTTTCAACCAACGATGTGGGATAAACTGGAAGAATTTTTGGAAGATAAATTACTTAAGTACCCGGCAGGTCAAGTTGTTCTTATGGGAGACTTTAACGCACGCCTAGGTTCAGATAATCAAGCTTTAGCCCCTTATTGCGACGGATTACCTGTTGCCCCAGCATCTTTTCTGGGCCAACGGCATTCCAAGGACACAGTAATTAATTCCTCGGGGATCCGGATGGCCCAGATGCTGGTAGCTAAGGACCTATATGTCCTCAATGGGGCCTGCGGTAAAGACTTGGAAGGGGAATTTTCATTTGTGGGACCACAGGGTCTTAGTACAGTGGACTATTCTGTGGTTTCGGCTGGGGTGTTACCACATTTGGCAAATTTCGAGCTGGGGTTCCCATTAGTAGGGGACCATCTTCCTGTTGAACTGACTATGATAATACCCACCATAACAGTATCCTCTGTTGGTTTGAATAATCCAACTGGCTGGTCTTGTTCCATCTCAGTTGCCCCTGAGCCTGTTACGGCCCCCCGTTGGGAGAAGGGGATATCTGAGGAGCTGGGTGCATTTGTCAGGCAAGAGCCAATGGCCTCCGTGCGTGAGAGACTAATGGGATCCTCCGACCCTTTTGTAGTGCTGGAGGCCTTTGACTTTATAACATCGGAGTTAAAAAGTAGAATTTTAGCCAAGGCCCGATTGCCGGTACGGGGGCTGGCTAAAATTAGCCAACCTTGGTTTGACGGGGAATGTCGACAGGTCAGGAAACAACTTAAGGCCATGCACTTTGAGTACAGGAGCTCTAAGCAACCCAGGTTACCAGTACAATACATTGCCCATCGGGCCAAGTACAGGAAGCTGATCAGTACCAAAAAGAAACAATACTGGAACTCTAGATGGATTTCTCTCCAGCAGACAGCTAATTCTGGGGATTCGAAGGGCTTTTGGCGGTTAGTGAACTCCTCAGTTGGGAAAAGGAAGGCGCCCCCGGCAGCACAAATAACATCTGAGGGATGGGTGGATCACTTTACATCTTTATATAATCCCCATGATCTGGATAGCGAATCTGATAGCGAATCTAGCAGGGAGAAGGGTCAAGTATTTGATACGCCCGATGGGTGGATGACTGAACTCCCCCACTGGCCGCCGGTGCAGGAGAAGGAGGTCGAACCCTTGGTAGATTCATTACGGAACGGACGGGCCCCAGGCCTGGATGCAATAAGGGCGGAGTTCCTTAAATCTCATAAGGCTTGGTGGCTCCCTATTCTGGCCGCCCTTTTTACAGCAATTAACAGCGTAGGGCGGGTCCCGGTGGCCTGGGCGACCGCTCTGGTGGTCCCTATCTATAAGAAGGGCACCAGAACGGATCCAGCAAATTTTAGGCCAATTAGCCTTCTTTCCACACTATCTAAAGTATATGGAAAGTTCCTTCTGGGGAAATTGACGGCCTGGATGGAGCAGGATAAAGTGCTGTCGATTGAACAGGCGGGCTTCCAGCATGGGCGATCTACAATAGACCACTGTTACATCTTGCAGTATCTGGTTGCCAAATACAGGGCTCGGCGGGGAACCCTGTATGTGGCCTTCCTTGATCTCAAGGCGGCTTTTGATTCAGTTGATCGGGCCGTCTTGTGGGGGAAGTTTGAGAACTCCTCGATTGACAAACGTCTTCTGGGGTTGATCCGTTCATTACATGTTAACTCAGCCATGATAGTGAAGATGGACAACCTGGGTCACGTAACACCCATGATTCCGACTAGGAAGGGGGTCCGTCAAGGGTGTGTGTTGGCTCCGGCCCTTTTTAATTTCTTTATTGATGATGTAATACCCCTTATGGCAGCCCCGCAGTACTTCCCCCCAAAATTGGCAACTCGGGCGGTCGGCTGTTTATGCTATGCCGATGATGTGGCCTTGCTGTCACAAACAAGGCTAGGGTTGATTAGGCAATTGCAGACCTTTCAAACTTTTTGTCAGGCTAACCACCTCCCTATTAATTACAGAAAATCGAAGGTCCTGGTATTTTCGGCTCACGCCAAAATCCAGAATTGGCCCATAGGGGGCATTGTTATACAACAGGTTAGGGCTTTTAGGTATTTGGGCATTTTGTTTCACGAATCGGGGCGTTGGAAGGAGCATGTCAGCAGAGCTCTGAGATTAGCCCAAGCAGTGGCTTTGACTATCTCCAGGCTTTTTGCCAAGCAGGGTAGAACGGCGGTTCAGCAGGCCATGTTGGTGTTTAACTGTAAAGTGAGGTCCCAATTGCTTTACGGGGCTGAGCTGTGGGCCCCCCTTTTTTCGGGGTCATTGGATAGGATCCAGTCCAAGTTTCTACGAGGACTTCTTGGGGTTCCAAGAGGCACCCCCCTGGCAGCCATTCGAGCAGAACTGGGACAAATATCTTGGACCCAAGCAGCTAAAGAAGCCAGCTTTAAATACTGGTCAAAATTACAGCTGGACCAGGAATCCCCTTTAGTGAAATCAATGCTGGATGACCCCTATAGAGACCCCTGGGTAAGGGAAGTTGAAGCACAGTTGGAGAAGATGGGAACTCCTCCTGTGTATTTAAAGCATAAACGCCCGGGTTCCATCAGGACAGAGATCTCCACGAGGACCAGGGATATAGGGCGTCAAATGGAACTTGGTAAAATTAGATCCTTTCCCCACATCCGTGAATATTTACACTTTGTTCCACCTATGGGCCAGATGGCCACTTATCTAATTACCCACATATCCGGTAGAGCAAAGCAATTGATGGCCTGCGCGCGGCTCAACGCGTTCCCGTCTCGTGTCCTGGAAGGGAGGCTCCAGGGTATACCATTCCTTGATCGTTTATGCCCCTTTGACAATGCCGCGGTTGAGTCTGTCGGACATATAATGTTACATTGTCATTTATATGATGAGTCCCGTTATGACCTCCTTGACCCAATAAGGGATCAGTACCCTGGTAGGGATGACTCTGTGATTCTGGCCGTACTGTTGAACAGTCTGGATTCAGATATCATTCGAAGGGTTGCCCTCTTCTTGTTGGGGGCTGTCCATCTTAGATCCCAGTTTATCAGTAACCATTGAGTAGGTTACCTTAATTATTGGACATTATTTTTCAGAAGGGGGCACTTGGATTTCTACTGTATGATGCTGAAATAACTTGTATTATGTTCGTTTTGTGTTGTGGTTGATAGATGTTGTACAATGATCATTGATCACGTAATGATATTGATGATGTGCATGGATGTGCTTGTGATGACCCATCCTGGTAAGGAGGCGGACCGCGGCATTCTGCACTAGCTGCAGCTTCCAAACCATCGTGATGGGCAGCCCCACGTAAAGTGCATTACAGTAGTCCAGCCTTGAGGTGACAATTGCATGGATGACAGTGGCCAGGTCAGAGTCCGAGATATAGGGGTGGAGCTGTCTCACCAGATGCAACTGGTGGAACGCACTCCTGGCCACAGCCAATGCCTAGAGATCCAGACGCAGCTGTGGGTCCAGGAGCACTCCCAGACTCCTGACCTGAGTTGACAACTTGGGGCGAACCCCGTCAATAACAGGTAACTACTCATCATCCAGGACCCCAGACTCACCAGTGAGCATCATCTCTGTCTTGTCGGGATTCAGTTTCAATCAGCTCGACCTCATCCAGTTTGCGACAGGCATCGAACACTGGGAAAGCACCAGTGCAGGACTGCAGGGTCTGGGTCAGATGGAAAGGACGGGTATAGTTGCAATGACATCAAACCCCCCATCTATGCACGACCTCTACCAGTGGCTGCATATAGACATTGAACAAGAGCGGGGACAGAATGGAACTCTGTGGGACCCCGCACGAGAAATCCCTGGGAGAAGATGTAAAATCTCTCAGAACCAGCCGTTGAGATCTACGTGCCAGGAAGGACTGGAACCAACCTAAAACCGTTCCACCCAACCCAGCCAGGTCCTGCAGGAGAGTCACCAGCACTTTATGGTTCACAGTGTGAAATGCTGCTGAGAGATTGAGCAGAACCTAGTATACGCTAGTATATACTAGTGTACGCTACCTCATTTTGTTGGCCATTTTGCTTAGCTACAATTTCTAGGCCAAGCCAGGCTAATCTTTCCTCATAACTGGTGCACTTAGAACCTGGAACTCCACTATTGTTGTCCTTTGAAATATAACTTATCAGTGTTTTAAGGGCTACTTCATTTGGTACAGTGATCTGGGCTAGGGTTCCCAATGCAGTGCAAGGCTATGTCATTTGCATATCTCAGGGCACAGGTCTCTTGTGGTGGAAATAAGTTAGGGTAGGAGAAGGAGTTGATGGTATTGTAGTGATGCAAGGTTTGTGCGATCCTGACTTCACTAGGTACCTAAAGGTAGAGCCAATGAGCATGACCATAGATGTGGAACTGTTGGCGAAAACAAGGCGTGACCAGAATGTTTGGTAGTTTGATGAATCGGGTCATCTCCAGGGTAGCTTTTGCTAGTTATATTCTTGTGGAGTTCTGACCACGAGTTAAAACTAGTGGGCCTTGGGAGAATGCAGCACTGGAAGTCTGGTTTGACCTTCCCCTGATAATGAATCTAACTAACTGGCAGCAAATGTCAACAAGAGGATGTACTTTTTCATTCAATGTACAATTAGTTTGTGGAACTTGTCAGAGGATGCTGTTAAGGCGAACAGCACTGCTGGGTTTAAACAGGGGTTGGATATGTTTTTGGGAGAATGGGTCCATAAATGGCTATTAGTCAAGTTGATCAGGGGACATAACCTCTGGCTGTCAGGAGCTGGGAGTAAATAGCAGGAAATGGGTCATTCCGTTATGACCGGTTGTGCACTTCCATGAAACAACTGAAATTGCCCATTGTTTGAGTCAAGATGCTGGGCTCGATGGCCTATTGGTCTGACCTAGTATGGCAATTTTTACTTATGAATCCCCTCCAGAGAGAAGGCTCCATTTAGCAATTTATGGAGTTAGTGGGAGTGTGCATGGTGCAGTCTTTCTTTAAGGCCAAAATGAAAATAACTTTATCTTATTCATATCATGGGTGGGATACTGTGCACTTCTTTAGAACTTACTTGTTTTAAAAGTTAACCATGCATATTTATGTCTAATAACTAGTGCAAAATCCCTTCCCAAACCCATCGGCCACAACACTGGCAGAATTCAGAGCAGTTTTTCTGAATGCCTTGTTCTTCTTGGCGATAGAGACAAAGTAGTACAAAGTGATATCTTTTATTGGACCAACTCCAGTTGGTGGAGGTATACAAGCTTTCGGACCTCACAGGGTCCTTCATCAGGCAAGTCAGGAGTTAGAACTGGAGACAGAGAAAAGCAGTGAGGCGGTACTTATATTTCTTGGCCACTTTGCTTTCTTAAAATTAATGCAAAGCCCTGGTAATATCAGTTCATCACTTACATGAATTGAATCTTTAGGTTTGCGTTTGTATAATAATACCAGGAAGAAAAGTTGTCTTTTGCTGTCTCTTAAATTGCCTGTATTTGGCTGAGATAAGCCACATATAATCTTCATTTGCATGTATACAGGAAAGTGCATCGTTAAGTGTTACATCTCCTGTTGATACACTTTGGTCTAGGTGTGAACTGTCCTGGAAGTTAGGAGACCCAAGATTTCCAGCAACTAGTCGTAATAACTCTCTGCGCTTCACAACCCTCCACACAAGGCCTGATGCTCCTATGTGGAAATGAGGCAGGCATAATTCTCCCATGATGTGAAGAGCCATGGGGTCACAAAGAACTGTATTGCCATTTGACTTTGATGAGGTTGATGACAAGGAGGTCCGTGCACTGGTGGGATAATTGAAACCCATCATCTGCATCCAACTTGAGTCTGTCCTGAACGGGAGCACTGGGGTGGTGATACCTTTATTGACGGGCATTGTTAACACCTCCGTTATGGAGGGGAGCGTGCCAGCCAACCTTAAACATGTCGCAGTTTGCCTCCTCAAGAAACCATCTCTTGACGTTGGAGTGCTTGGCAATTATTGCCCAGTGTCCAATCTACCTTTTGGGGGGGAAGGTGATTGAAAAGGTGTGGCAGTACAGCTGCAGAGGCGCCTGGACTCCAGTAATATCTTGGGGGAAATCCAGCCTTTCCATGGGGTAGAGACTGCACTTATCAGGGTGATGAATTATCTGCTGATGATTTTAGATCAAGGACAACTGGCCATTCTGATGAGTTGATGATTATAGTTTGAGGAAAGCTGGCCATTTTGGTTATGCTGGACATAACAGCATCATTCGATATGGTTAGCCATGGGATGCTACTTTGGCAGCTGAGGGATGTTGCTGGCATGACAGGAGCTGCCGGTCGGTGTTTTCAATCATACGAACCTAGAGGATTGGAGTCAGTCGGTTGTAATGGATGGTTATGCATCATCTCCAAGAGACTTGAAATGCAGCATTCCCCAAGGTTCTGTTCTTTCACCCATGTTGTTCAATATATGCATGCAACCCTTTGGGAATGTCATGACAAAGCATGGGGTTGAGTATCATCAATATGCTGATGATAAACAACTGTATATCTCTTGCCTGGTGAGCCCCACCAACTCTGCCTCTGCCTTGGAGGAATGCTTGAACGATATAGCTTGCTAGATGCATTGGAGTTACCTCGTGCTCAATCCAGGCAGGACTGAGGTGATGCTGGTGGAGAGGGGTAGTAGGTATTAGGATCACCTCGCCTCTCTTGGACCCCTCCCTGTTGTGTGGGTCTGAGTGGAGGTAGTGGGCCAGGTAAAGAAATTGTGCATCATTTTTGACCATGCTCCTATCCTAACTTATTTTCACCATGCACATGTCATAATTTTCACGTAAGTTATATTCACGTTTAATTCACCCCATGAATTAATTCACCCCTTCAGGAGGGTAGGGTGTTGGATGTTCTTAAAACTGCAGTTATCCGGTGCCTGCTTAAGAAGCCATCTTTGGATGTTGACTCCCCAGCCAGCTATTGGCCTGTCTCTAACCTTCTCCGGGATCATCTTAATATCATTGGATTCCTGGACCCATTCCAGTCAGGCTTTTGCCCTGGGTATGGCATGAAGACTGCACTTGTGGCCTAGATCTATGACCTGCATCTGGAGATTGACAAGGGGAATTTTGCCCTGTTGATCCTGTTAGATCTTTCAGCAGCCTTTGATACTGTTGATCATGAGGTGGTGTTGACATGACTGCGGGACCTGGCCGGTGTGCGCGGGACTGCTCTTGAGTGGTTCCACTCTTTCCTGTCGGGGAGACCCCAGAGAGTGGTGATGGGTGATTGCTGGTTGTCTTCTTGGGACCTCCCCTGTGGGGGCTTGCAGGGTTCCATTCTGTCTCCCCTCTCTTTCAGTGTGTATATGAGGCCGCTGGGCAAGGTTATTTGGAGATTTGGGATGAAGTGCATTCAGTATGCTGATGACACCCATCTGTACCTCTCTTTTTCATTTGCCTCAGGCCCGGCAGTCTCGGTGCTCACCTGTTGTCTGACTGCTGTTGGGGACTGGATGAGTGGGAACTGATTGAGACTGAATACAGACACGACTGAGGTGATGGTTGGTTGGTCTTGTGGCCTGGACGGGATTTGTACTCCTCTTATTGATGGGATCCTGCCCCCTCTGGTCGATTGGGTTTGTAGCCTCGGAGTGCTTCTGGACCTCTTGCTGTGCCTGGATTGTCAGGTTGCATCGGTGGCCAGGAGTGCTTTTCATCAACTCTATCTAGTGAGGAGCCCGTGGCCTTTTCTTTCTGATTTGTATCTGGCCACTGTCATTCATGCTTTCATCACCTTGAGGCTAGATTACTGCAACACGCTCTACATGGGGCTGCCCTTGATGACTATTTTGAAGCTGCAGCTGGGACGGAATGCAGCGGCTCACCTACTGTTGGGGGTGGGGTGCCGCAAGCACATTACACTGGTGCTTCCTATAGCTGGGGCTTCCTATAGCTTTCTGGGCACAATTCAAGGTGCTGGTTTTGACCTTCAAAGCCCTAAATGGTCTGGGCTCCACATATCTGAGAGACCGCCAGTCCTTCCATGTCCCACTGTGGCCCCTGTGATAGTCTGGGGGTGCCTTCTTATGGGTACCATCGGTTAGTCTTGTTTGTATGGCGACGTCTTGCAGGGTGGCATTCTTGGTTTCTGCCCCTTTGCTATGGAACTCCCTTCCCCCCAGAGGTTCAGTTGAGCCCAATCATCTTCCGAAGGCAGTGTAAGACCTTTCTCTTTTTAAATGCTTTTGGTGGGCAGGGATAGGGGATGGGGGCTTGTTGGGTGCGTTGTGAGGGGGGTTGGAGTAGGCTATGGGGAGATGGTATTGGGCCGTTTTTGGGGTGCTTTGGTATGGCTGAGGGCTTTGGGGGGGCTGTATTTTGTTATGGTTTTTAATTTAAATAAAGAAATAAATAAATGAAATAAATGTATACATTCTCTGTAATACAGAACTCGCCCCATGCACACAGTCAGATCTCATGTAATACAGAACTTATGTATGTGTTGGAGCTGGATTTCTCTGCTCTGACATCAATGATGAAACTCACATTAATTTCCCTGCCAAATGAGTAAAGGCATATGCACAAGATACAAAATAAGTCATGTAAGATACAAAGTGTGTGGGCAAACAGCCTTATTCTCATTACCTGCCTTTGTAGCAGCTTCTCTTCTTTAGCCAGTGACATTATGAAAAACCAAAAAAAGCTTGATTATTTTAAATACTGTTGCTGGATATGGTTGGTGATAGTTCATTTTAAATGAGCTGTGATGTCATAACCCCTTTTGTAGCCATGGCAGTGCTGGATAGGAAGGAGATTTTTTTAAAAAGAATGAATATTTTCCTTTTGATTTATTATTGATGCCTCAAAGAGACCAATAATGCTTTAAATCACTTATTTTATCCAGCATGGTTAAGTGAAATAAGTACAGGATTAGAAACAACAATTTAATTGTTCTGGCTCTACTACTGACTTTCTGTTTGTTTTTGTACAAGCTTTGCTCATTTCACTGTCTGTAAAATTGGGGTAAGTACAAACTGGACTGGACTACTTACAGTTAATTACAGTATTTTTTCCAGTGCACTGAAGAAGATCCATGAACTATGAATTATGAAACTATAATTTGTTTTTTAGTTTTTCAGATAAAATCTCAAATCTAAGTGCTCTCTGAGTTTCCTGTATCTACATATGGGCTAAAATAGCTTCTAAGACCACATTAATGAAACATGAACTTTGTGATCTGAATTCATGGTGGGCTTTTCTAGGTGTCCTTAAGCCCTTCCTTAGACAGTTCGTAAGTTTTGCACACATTCACTCTAAACTTGCTGAACTATAGTCTCAGAGCTTGTTTGTTAATCCTTTTTAAATAATGGAGTTATGTTTGCACTTCCCCATCCTAAGGAATCCCTCTAAACTCTCATGAACTTTTACAAATGTCAGTTAAAGACTTACTGGGTTTCTTGCTTCATGAAAAACCTTGTGAATGCATACATTATCCAGACTTATTGCATCTCCTCTCTTCTTTATACCCCATTCTTTTATCTGCAGGGTACACTACCTATAGAAGCATCAGGACATGATCCTTTCATAAGGCCTGCACCCAAAACAAAGTGATTATTATAATAGAATAATCAATAACTTCATTAAAAGTCATAGTTGTTGAGAGCCGAGATAAAATGTCTTAACTTTGAGGGAGAGGAGTATGAGGAGAGGAGCTTGAGCCCCTAAACCCCTCTATTTCCATCATTTGCTGTATCTCTTCTCCTGTCTCTAGGAGGTTTTTTGTGGAAGGAAGCAAACCAAATGGCCTCTTTAGAAGGTATAAAACCTAGGGCTGCAATTCATAAACAACTTCACTTACTCTGGAGTAGTCCCATTGAAGTCTGCAGGGACATTAAAACTCCCTTGCAGCTCCAAAGACAATTTTGTGGATGTATGTTTATTTGTCATAAATAAAATATGGAAAATCAATGTCCGAAAACTAGATGCAACCCACAGGGCTTCAATGGAACTACTTGGGAGTAAGTGGTTTGTAGCTCACAGTCTAAAAGATTTGGTTTAGTTTCAAATACTGATTAGGACAGGTTTTGTTTCTGATTAGGACAGGTTTTGAAAATAAAAACACATCTCTTTTCAGTGGATTGTATGAGAATCAACGGGGTTTTTATTTTGTATATTGTAATTAATTGCATTTGTATTTTGTTTGTTTGTTTTCAACATAGTATAAGCTGCCCTGAGTCCTTTTGGAAAAGGCCAGCATAGAAATCTAACACATTAATAACAATCATTAAAATCACAAAAACTGGTAGAGCAACTGGACGGATTTCTTTAAGACACCTGTGAGCAGTTCCCTTGTGATTCAGCAGTAATGCTACTGTTCTTTTGGCTGTTGGTTTTTAATTGTTTCCCTGGCCTTTCCCCCTATGCGGTTATGCTGTTTTTATAGTATTTTTAAAAACCCTTCTCTATCTCACTCTCACTCACCTTTTCTCCCTTTTGTTTTTAATTGTTTCCCTGGCCTTTCCCCCTATGCGGTTATGCTGTTTTTATAGTATTTTTAAAAACCCTTCTCTCTCTCACTCTCACTCACCTTTTCTCCCTTTTGTTTCACGGTCCCATTCTGGGTTTTATTTCATTTTTTTTACCAAGCTAACCTTTGATTTTAGTTGAATCCAGTTTTCTGACATGATTTTTCCATGTATGCCATTTTCATAACATACATGGTTTCCATGTGTGTATGCTCTTCCATATATGTGATTTTCCATTTATGGCAAAGTCCAGAAAATTGTCTTTGGAGCTTTAATGCATCCAGTCGTCTGACTTCTCTTTGCCTAAACAATCCTGGAACTCCTAGTCGACTCTTGCTACTGTGGTTTCTCCTGCTCAGATTGGAGAGTCTTCAGGTGGTGAATTAGATTTTACACCCTGCAATCAATTTAAAGTGCTGTAATCCAAGGCACTAAGTGGCCTCTGGGTCAAGGTTTGGCACCAATTCTCTGTTATCTTTTTGTATCTATCAGTTGATTTCAGCATTGTGGCCACACTCTTTTTTCTCTTCCTCAGACTTTTGTATGGCTCTGCTCCCCTGATTCTCTTCTTACCTCCCCAGCTGCTTCTTTAGAGACTCCGTTCATGGCTCTTTCCTCCAGGTTCTGCATTTTTCATACCTCTGTCTTTGTTGCCAGTTTCTCTTTCCATTTTGCGTGTTATTTCTGGGTGACATAATGCACATCTGTGCGTTATCATTTTGCTTTTCAAAGGTAACTTCGTTAGTCAGCTGGTTTTCCTAATCGTTTCTTTAATATTTTCCTAAATTTGTAACCATGGGTAATTTCAGACGTTACGTGATCACAGTCAACCACCCGGAATCACAGTGGATTCAGGGTGGTGACTGTGAGCGCCGTAACATCTACTTGAGCCCCGCTAGATGTTCACCACAGTGAATCTCTGGCGGGGTACAAAGCTAACCACGGTTCGCCACGATCCAGGATGGGTCTGGCAATGGCGGCGATGCACGTCTGCTTGCCAGCCCCGTACTGGAATCAGGCCCCGACCACGGGACGGGATCAGGTGCAGCTGCCTCATTGGCTGCTACGCCCACCTGTCTCCCCATGGGCGGGCTGCCAAGGGAGCGCGGGGGGGCCGGGCTGAGTGGCTGCACGTCGCGCCGTGCAGCCCCGCCCCCTCCCCAAACTCTGGTAGAGATCAGGCCGGCATATCTAAAGGCCGGCCGGTCTGATCACGGACCGGCATCTGAGATGGATCCCGGTTCAGGGTTCAGCGTGGTGGGCTGAGAGGCCTGGCACGTCTGAAAACACTCTATGAAAGCAACAGGGGTTCATTCTTGCATTTAGTGGTTACCAATATGTTTTAGTTGGTACTATAAAGGTTGCTTCTTCTCTCTTCATAACAGTGCTAAAATGTGTCCTTTTCTGCTCCTGTTGCCAAAGCTCTAGACATCTCTCACCTTGGCTACTGCCTTCTCCTTCTTACTGCCTTCCTCACTTTCATCTTGATCCTCTCACTTCTTGTCACTTTGATCATGTTCAGTCTTTCCTTTGCTCCTTCCACTGGCTCCCTCTTCCCTTCACATTCAGCACAAACTCCTTGTCATCCCCTTCAAGACTTTTCATGGCCTTGCTCCTCCCTATTTTTCTGCCCTCATTTCCTGCTATTTCCCAACCTGGGAACTTTACTCCTCCTCTCCCACCACTGTTGCCCACCCCAGAGTCACCTGCAGTGCTCCCTAAATCATCTTCATCCCTTTGCCCATGCTGTCCCTCTGCCTGGAACTCCTTCTCGGAGCGTGTACACTCTGCTCCCCCACTCCCTTCTCCCCTGCCACCCAACCTCCCCAAACCCCTACCTCTTCTGTCAGACTTTTCCTTAGTCCTCACCCCCTTGGATTGCTTGTCTGAGCTTCTCTTTATATGGTGTCATCCTTCAGGATCCCCCTCCTCCCCTTGTAACTAAGGTAAGCATGTGCGCCTGCAGTTTACCAGCTCTGTTCGTATATCACTGTCTCTCCCCATGTGCCCCTCCCTTTGTCGCCCCTCCCTTGTCCATTCTAGATTGTAAGCCCTTTGGGGCAAGAACCCATCGCTCATTGCAACTGTTTAGTGCCAGGCACGTTGCTGTCGCTATGTAAATAATTAATAAATATATAATGAATAATAATTATAGTAGCTAATAAATTTCATTTACTGTACTTTTTCTGAATTATTAAATTCTTTAATGTTTTTAACCCTTTAGGCATAACATGGGGTTTCCCATAGTAGAATGTTCTTCTGATGGACATTTTATTGTATCCAAACCACCGGAAACAGGGGGGCTGGTGTCTTTTGGCACAGTGGCAGAACAGCTGGTGTATGAAATTGGCAACCCTCAGCGTTATCTCTTGCCAGATGTCACTTGTGACTTTTCTCAAGTTTCTATTACTGAGATTTCAGGTAAGTAGCTGCTTCTGGCAGAAAATTCTTTTGTTGAGGCAGTCTATTCTGTAAAATTTATGTGGGCAACTAAAATAGTTACTGTAATTACTGTGTTTTCCACATAGCTTTACTTAAGTCTGTTCTTTCAAAGTATGAGTGAGACTGAGACAAAGACTGAGTACCTCCCCCAAATTGCCATTTTGCATTGCTTTGTGCCAGTCTTCATGATAAAGGCACTTTTTACATGAGACGCACCCACTCATGCCTCCGCAGGTCCGCTGTGTGGGCATGAGTGAGTGGCACCCATGTGACTGCCGCTGTGGGTGTGTGGGCGTGTGTTTGGGCTCCTGTTAAACGCACATGCCCAGCCACCCATCACTCACTCACGGAACAATTGGCCAAAACAGCGATTGCTCCGTGAGTGGGAAGTGGGGGGGATCAGTGTGCGCCCATGTACACTTGCCCCCCCAACGCCCACGCTGCTGCATGCACACCCATCCCCCCGCAGTCATGGCCCATTTAAAAAGGGCCTTAAATTGGCTGTGAGCTTTGTTGGTAGCATTTTTAAAATTAAAACTCGCGTGCAGTACCTACCAAGTTTGAGCCATGCATCTCTTCAGCACCAAAATATTTTTCTCTTTATTTTGAAAGTGTCCACTAAGCTTTTTGGTTTAATTACAATTTTAATTCTCCACTCTCTCTCCCCCCCCCCTTTTTTTTTTTAACCAGTTATACTGATGCTTGTTTCTGCTTTCTCTCTCACACATTTACCCATGGAGACGGGAACCATACCACATATTTTGTTTTAAAAATAACATTAGCCTAGAAATGTATAGTGAAGGTTAAGCTGATGCAGCATAATCAAATGAGAAAAAGTCTGATAAGGCTAGCTTACTGCTTCTAGTCACTCGTTTTAAAAATAAAACAAAAAACTTCCCTAACCTTCCAATGAACTTTTAACTTGTAAATGACCCGATATGACACGTTTGAACTCAAAATGAACTTTCACATGAACTTTCAATTAGTCCTTCAAGTAGAAATATAACAGATGGGGAACAGGCAGATTTCTTAAATATTTTTAGATAGAAGTTCTTTGACACGTACACCAGAAACAACAGCAGGCTTCCTGTTTTCTTTGTTTATGTTACTGATTTTATTGTACTGCAGCATTAGCTGAAATACATGTTTGAAGAAAAAGGTACAGCTGTTTTCTTTTATCTGATGGATGCCATGCACTTCTACACCTAGTGCAAACATCCTGCAAATATTACCTGATTGTGGATTACTATCTTGGAACAGCTGGGAAGTAAGCTGAATTTGCTGGCAAATTATAGTTGTTTGTTTTCACAGCGTTATTTAAAGCTTTAAGAATTTTTCTTTTTGTTGGTCTCTTCAGTTCAGAATAATTGTATAAAGCCATTCATATTTTAGTAAAAACACACTCTCACATTCTCTCTCTCTCTCTCTTGGTTGCAAACATCAACCACCAGTGGGACTATTCTTTAGAGAAGTGGGTTGAGGATTGTGAACTTAGAGATAAACTACAACTTTATGCAAAAAAAAAGTAGGTTTGTATTTTCTCAGATAATAATCAAAGCCTTGAGTCTACAGCATTGAAATTAGAACTGAAATGACTACCTGTCAAAAAAAAGCAAATATGTCGAATCTGAATGATATGATCTGAAATGAATGGAGTCTGAACATTACCTGTACGATCTTCGATTACCCATTTTTATGTCATTCATTCCGTTTTTGTTTGTTTGTTTCAGCCATTTCCAGTTTTTATCCTCCCTCCCCCCCAATTTTAATTGTTCTGGCAAAAACAAATGGAAAACCAGAAATGAATGAAATAAGCAAAATGAACAAAAACAAATGAAATATTTGAAATTGCAAAATATCAGTTGCTCAATTGCCTGTATGGGTCAACTAAAACCTACTTGAAATAGTGTGCGGGGGCGGAGGGGGAGGCGAGAACGGAAACCCTATGAGCAGTTATTCTTCTGTTGGTTTTACCTCCTAATGAAATCAATGGGAACCTGGCAATCAGCTTCAAAGAGTGTGGGATAAAACCCTAATGTCCTGCTACTGCAGACATTTAAGTACATATAGTCGTGGGTGGAGTGGAGTGACAAAAATGGTGGCCTTAACTTTCCCTTTGGTAAGAGACAGCCTGGAGAACACATTTGGGAGTGTGGAACTACTCACATAGGAGCGTTTGTAGGACTACTCCAATGTAAGCGATTGTAGGATCATAGCCCAAAATTAGACAGACAATGCTTTGACTGCTTAACTGTTGCTGCTGGACACTGTGTCACAAGAGAAGTGTATACAAATTAACTTTAAAAAGATTTTTTAACCATTCCAGGTGGTGCAGTGAAAGTTCATGGAGCTAAAGGATTACCTCCTTCAACATCTTATAAGGTAGTTTTAAAAATGTTTTAATAACAATGTAGAGTACAATGCACTTGGTTTGGGAAGTCAGTCTTTTGGGGAAACGGCAATATCACCACTAGGTGAAATCTTGATTTTCCCACACTTAAAGAAAAGTACATAATGGACATTACTGCGTGTTTAACTGAACTTATGCTACAAGTGTTTAAGGAATGCTTAGTATAAATCTGCTTTTAGTCCCAACACTCTCTTTTCATTATAGTTATAAGGTAGAACAGAGCATGGTCTTATGATGCTTGCACTATCTGATACCAATTCTGATATCACCAAGAAGGTTGCAAAG
>QEPC01009046.1:3380039-3394017 GCA_003113815.1 Sphenodon punctatus | reverse complement strand
TGGAGGCATCTCGTGTGAAGAGGGCCAGATATTCAGCATCTCTGATAATCAAGTCAATGAAGTTTACATTCTGATACTGAACTTGACTATGTAATTAAAGCGGTGACTCCTTTACGGTCCTATTTACAGATGTGAATAGTACTGATAGCAGTTGCAATCCTTCATGTCCACAGCCTATTTTATTTTAATAATCTTTACATGTGAAAAAATGTAAATGATTTCAGTAAATCTTGCATTAGCTCTTACAAACTTTTACAATATTCATTGTAGCTAGTTCCAAACAGTATCTTCCAACTAGTCCTTATAATTGCATTGTTAAAAACTCCAGGATACAGATTTGGCACAAAATAGTTCAATTAATCTGATATAAGGAATTCATCTTTTTACTATGCCTGAATATTAAAAATTCTCCAAAGAGAATTCAGATAGATATTGATAAAACAGTTCACTTTGTTTTAGTTTCATAGACAAATGGAATTTTACTACCCAGGTTAAACTTACTTATACATTGTACTGTATAATTTTGGTGGCGATTACAGAAATGGTATACTTATAGGAAGTGGGCATATGTATTATGGAGAAGTTCATGAATAAACGGCTATGGCCCATTTCTACAATATAAATTTGGCAATTTATCACTGTAGCTATTTATTTTAGCGCATGGTCTTAAGTGCCGAGACCATGGTCTCATTGGACTAGGTATTGGACCAAAGCTAGGTGAACCTGGTTTTGTAGTGCTTGCAGTCTAAGGGTGTAGATATGTACTAGAGGTGTGCACCATAAGCTCATGACATTTTACATTAACCTTTTTCCTTTTTGTAGTTTAAATCTGTTGTTTTCGTTTTCATAAATATCAAATTTTCGTTTTTGCTTGCGTTTTCGTTTTCCATTGGTTTCAATGGAAAACACATTGTCAGTTATAACCTTTTTGTTGTTCATTATATTTGGCTGAAACTTGGAGGGATTGTACCTCCAGTGGAAGGCATTAAGTGTACTAACTTCCAAAATGATTGGATAAAGGAGTCAAATGTTATAAGCAGTTAAATTGTATTATTTTGCAAAGATCTTCATATACATTCTTAGCTGTAACTTTTTTGCCTCACATTTAATGTAGATGAAACATGGCATGTTTATATCCCTTCTCATATTTACTGTCTCTGCCAACTTTCAGAAGGATTGGATAAAGGGTCCTGGTGGTATATGCAATTAACTTTAAAATGTATGTCTGACTGTAACATCTTTGTAATCCAACCAGTGTACATGAACGTTTGCAGAGCTGTATATCACACTTTCGCAATCATCTCTGCCAAATATCAGAAAGATGTGATAAAGGATCCCAATTTTATATGCCTGCACAGCATATACAGAGAAGGAGCCTGTGCCAGGGATTCTCTTACGTGTCACTGTGGTATAAGATCGGTTTGCGATGCCAAATGGCCAGCAGAAATGTCAACCAAATATCCTCATTCTGTGCTGTGACCATCCAAACATCTCTTCCCCCACTTGTTACTGGGAAGTCAGAAGCATTTGTTTAGGAAAGAGCCAATAGAGATTCTCTTATGTCCTCTGTCACAGTGCTGCAGGATGTGATTGTGAAGATAATTGGCCAGCCTGGATGTGTAAACGATGTCTCCTGATTGCTGGGATGCTATCCCCAAAGTCTCAGTTTATGTCCCTTCTATTCCCACCTCAGGGCCGCCCCCTATGCCCACCTCGAAGCCACTACTGTTTGGTCCTGTAAAGCTGGAAGCATGCAGTAATTGACCAGTGAATGTATCTGTTGTTCCACAGCCTCCCTCCTGCTGCCATTCCAGGTGCCTGCCTTGACTGGCACTGCATGCACTGCTATTTATCTGAATAATGGTCTTCAAGGGGATAACTTCAATTGCTTATAAAATTGGGTCCCTTTATCAAATTGTCCTGTAGTCTGACAGAGATGACAGGGAAGTTGTGAGATACATTCCTGCCAAATGTCTTGTAAACAGGATCGAATATATAAATGTTACAGCTGGAAATGTATTTTCAAGTTAATGTCTTGTACCATCAGAACCCTTTATCCAATCTTTCTGAAAATTCGCAGGAGTATTAAGCTTGTGGAGGGACATAAGCGTCACAGGTTTCGTGCAAATTGGATGGAAGGTAAAGAAGTTGTAGACATGAATGTGTATGGAGCTTTTCTTAAAATCACAACATTCAGTTGCTTCTAAAATTGGTTCCCTTTATCTAATCATTATGAAAATTAGTACACATAGTGCCCTTCATTGGGGGTACAATCTACCCACGTTTCATCAGAATTGAATAAGAATCAAAGAAGGTATAGCTGGAAATACGTTTTTCAGTTTTTTCCCTTTATATCAAAAACAAAAAGTTGTTTTCGTTTCTATTTTGTTGTTATTTGTTGTTTTTGTTATTGCAATAATGATAACAAAACCAACAATTTTCATTATCGTTATTGTAATAACGAAAATGACATGCACAGCCCTAATGTGTAGACCATGGTGGGGAACCCTCAGACTGTGCACCAAATCTGGTTTGCGGATGGTTTTTACTTGGCCCATTTCCAATTCTTGACTGGCCCCTAATTCTATTGTGCTGTCCTGGCCAGACATTCTGGACACTGGGGAGTGATCTCTAGCAGGACCACTAGGAGGCAGTATCTTAAAAAATTTGCTAATGTATATGCTCCAGAGCCTCGCGACCCCAGAACTTCAGTTTGATCTCTGCCTCGAACACAGGAGGAGCATCGAGTGTGCAGGGCACATCAGCTAAGAGTTTTTTTGTGGTGGTTTGTATAGAAATTTCCCCAGACAGTGTAGCTTAGGTTCTTTTACCTCATATACTTTATTCTGACCTGGTAGGTTTTTTTTTCCTTCAGTCAAGGCAGGGCTCGGGGTCTCCCGGCTCTGAGCTTGGGTTTATAATTTTATTTTGGGATAACCCTAATAAGATTCTATATATATTGTACAGCCCCTAAAACTAGGGTCTTGCTTACACCAGCGGTGGGTTTGTCCACCCGATAGGGGCCTCCACATCCTGGGGGCACGAGGCCGCAATACAACCCAACGGCTTTTTTCTCTTTCTGCCCTAGACACCAGGCCCGCTTTGCGAATCTACGGCCTGAGGCACCCAGCCCAGCCGCTTCCCGAAATGTGGTTTGGAGTGACATTAAAGTATTTAGCTTTCTAATGCCAATCCAACCGTTCCCTATTATCAGGGTGGTTTGAGGCTCAGACTCTGGTGGCAAGGATAGTTTATTGCCTATCCCAACTGTTCCTTTGGGCTCGGTTTGAGGCAAAAAAAAAAAAAATATGACACCAAAGAGGCCTGGAATTGAGGCGCAGTGTGAAGACCCAGATCAAGGAGCAGCTGCTGGCCAAGACATTGGTCAGGAGAAGTCTTCAACAAGCTTATCTCCTCTAGAGAAGCTGCAAATGGAAGCTTTTAGTAAAATTAATACTTCCTTAGACAGAATAGAGAGCAGGCAAATTAAAATTAGGACACAGTGGATGAATCAGCATCCCCCAGGTAAAGGGGAAGTCAAGGCTGATTGGAAAGGGCAAAGCAGGTGCCCTTCAGGGTTAAAAAACAGTTGAAAAACAGAACAAACAGCCCCCTATTTCTTAAGGAATTTATTTGGGACATCTGCTGAGGACGAAGATGGTATCTTCCAGGTTGAAGAATCTCCCTCTGCAGAGGATAATTTCTCAGATTTGGAGCTTGAATCTCGCTTAATCCCCTCAGGCCTGTCTGCTTCAGGTCCAGCCTTAGACAGTAGCCCATCTCATTTTGACAGTAGCAGAGAGGGAAGTGAATTGGAGGACAACAGTGCCTTAGCAGACAAGCACATCCCTAACCCCTCAGGGTCTGATATTGCTGTCTCTGTAGAACCAGGCAGACAATTTCCTACTAGCTTTGCTGATAAGTTTCTGGTAAAGGCAATTAAAACACTAAATCTGAGACAAAAGTTAAGTAAAGAGGAGCAGAATGACTCTTCTGAGGAATCAGACTGAGAATATATGCCCAAAGCTCGTTCCAGTGGCAGGAGTTTGATACTTGATACTGCTTTTGAAAAGATAATTAAGAAGGAATGGAAACAACCTGGGAAGGTTCATAAGCTAAATAGGGCACAAGATATTTTTTACCGTTTTTCAGACAAAAAAAAACCTTTCACTCACATACCAAGGGTAGATGCTGCTGCTGCCTCTTGCCAGACATTCTGTGGTTCCTATTGAACCTCCACTTTTCCTGGACCCAAAGAGGGACCTGTTACAACAAGGTCCCATAATGTATCCAAATCTGGAATTTCTAAAGTTAACTGCATGGTCCTTGAATGCAGGGCTTTAGGAAAATTGGGATATTCGACTGCAGTATTAGATACTCTAATGTCTGTTAAAAAGCCATCAACAAATAAAATGTATCAGAGTACTTGGAGGCTATTCCATAGATGGTGTACTAGGCACGGAATATCAATTTTAAAGCAAAAGTAAAAGATGTTTTGCAATGTTTACAGGAGGGCTTAGAGAAGGGACTCCAACACAGCACTCTGCCAAGACAGGCAGCAGCCTTAAACAGCACTTCCAGTACAATTAAGAGTTTACACATCACAGACCATCCACATGTAAATAGGTTTTTGAGAGCAGCCAAGAGACTGCCTCCCCCTAGGGGCAGTTTCTATAAATGGGTGGCCAGGTGGTGGCCCTCCCCTCCCCCAGCAGCTGTGCCATCCTCTTCTCTGCCTCAGTAGCATGGAAAGGCAAACAGAAGCACTTCCTGGATGCTTGTAGTGGCTGCTTCCCCGTTACAGATTGAGCACATGTGCAGAGAGCAGCACGCTGCTGCGCACCTCCTATTCATGCTCCTGATCTATCACAGCGCTGACGCAGCATTTGTCTCGGCTGCCGCCACGACCTACATTCTCCTTGCTCTGCTCCACCTCCGCTCCTTCCCTCTACCTCCTGGCAGCTGCCACTGCACTAGACCTCTCCCTTCCCTGAGCCTCCCAACGAGTGAGGCTGGCTGCGTTAGGGAGAAGGAGGCGGGGCCGCCTTCCTCCTGGATCCTCCCCCTTCCCCAGCCACAGCCAACCAAACGTTCGGCCCCAGGGGGGCCAGGGGATGGAGACGAGACTGTCACTCACTTGAGGGGGGCGGGGGCTAGATCTCACATGCATCCTGACTCTGGAGAGAGAGCGCATGTGTTGGGTGCCATCCTCCTGCTCCATGGCTTTCTTTCAGGGAAGGAAGGAGGGGGCTTTCAGGCTCAGGCTGAGTTCCTATGAGTGGAACTCAGCCAAAAAAGGCTTGCATTTGGGTGGTAATAATACCGCCTGTCTCAAACACCCAAGGAAGGGAGGCTGAGGGGGAGGAGTCTCAGGGAAGACTCTTGCCTGCCGCCAGCCAATCACTGGCCAGCCACACACTGCAGTCAATGTGGAGGAGGCAGAGCCTGATCTGCTGCCTGTGCTGTACAAAACTACCAGCCACAGGCTCAGCACGTGCTGGTGGTGCCTCACTTGCTGGCATTTTGGGGAACTGTCGGGCTGGACAAATCAGATCAGACTCTACTAGTCTTGGACACTGCTGCTTAGGAGAAACCAGTAAGACAGTCGGAATCCCCAGAGACCCAGCTGGTGCCATGGCAGTCTCTCAGTCCTTTTGCTTGCCCCTGGACTCCTGAACCCAACCTGATTAAATTTAATTCTGTCCCCTGACTCTTCCCTCTGCCTGGCAGGGCATTCATTCATTTCATTGGGCAGTTTTATGGACATGAGCTTTGAATTTCAAAATGGTCTCTTTGCTGATTCTCTCCCCTCCCCCCACCCCTCCGGCATACTGCTGCTGGGAGAACCTGGGGGCTTGTGCAATGGTTTCCCTCCTTGAACTTCCCCTGCATTTCAAAATTGTCCTTTTGCAGTTTGCAAGCATCTGCAGACTCACTCGAGACCATTTTGTGCCTCCCTAAGTTTCATGCCACCCCCTTCCCCGCTGGCCTGTGCATGGCGGCTACTGCTGCTGTTTCAAATTATCATGGTCTCACTGCTGATTTCCCCCTAACTGTCTGCTGCCTGTTGGGTGCTGGGGGAATCTGGGGGCTTGTGCAATGATTTCTGTGCTTGAGTTTCCTTGGCATTTGCTTGGCAGTTAGCAAACATGTGCAGACTCACTCGGGGCTCATTTTGTTCCCTACGGTGACCATACCTCCCCTTTAAAAGAGGACGCTTATGAAAAATACATGGTGCACTGAAACCAATGCAGGGGAGGTATGGCCACCCTACCATCACCCCAGGCCAGGCCATGGCTACTGCTGTTTCAAATGGTCTCTCTGCTGATTTCGTTGGGCAGGCTCCGCCCCTAGGCCCGGCAGCAGCAAAGCCGCCAGTGGTAGGTTAAACCCACCCACTGCCCTGTCTCTTATACACATCTAGATCCGCCACAAGCTCCCCCATTAATTCATGGATTTCCTAGCTGGAAGCTGAATACTGTACTAAAAGAATTGCTGAAACAGCCTTTTGAGCCTTTTCAGGAGGTGTCCCTTTATTTTTTGTCTTTGAAGTTAGCATTTTTCATAGCAATAACTTCTGCTAGATGCATTTCAGAACTAGGAGCCTTATCTTTTGGACCCTCATTTGTGTGTTTTCAAGAAAGAGTCTGTTCATTTGCGCCTGGATTCTGCCTTCATTCCCGAATGTAACTATTTTACAGGGGGCAGGAGATTTTTCTTCCTTCATTTTGTTCCAAATTAAAACATGCCTTAAAACGTTTATGGCATGCTATTGGATGTGAGGCGAGCCTTGAAAGTGTATCTGGAGCGCACTAAAGGTTTTAGAGAAACATCTACTCTCTTCGTGTGTTATAGCACATGCAACAGGATCAGAAGGCTTCAAAGACATTAATTGCCAAGTAGATTACGAGTTGCATAAAGGAGGCTTATTTGGTTTTGGAGCCCCCATCGGAAATAGTGGCCCAATCAATGAGGGGGGAGGCCACCTCAACAGCCTATTTGGCCAGGGCATCATATGAGGAGATTTGCTGGGTGGCAACCTGGTCCTCAGTACATTCATTTACAAAGCATTATCAAATTAATGTATGATATTCAGCAGATGCAGCATTCAGAAGAAGAGTGCTGCAGGGGGTGATAGATTGTAAGCCACCAGCAGGGACCACGTCTAATTCTATGTTCTGTACAGCACCAGGTCACATGACTGGCACTATATAAATGTTTATAATAATAATAATAGATACACTACCCACCCAGGAGTAATGGACACACTGCTTTGGTAGATCCCCAGTGTCCAGAATGTCTGGTCAGGACACCACAATAGAAAGAGTAATTGGGCACTTACCTTTGTTAATTGCTTTTCTATTGTTGCTGTCCTGCCCAGGCATTCGACCTGCCCTCATTTATTTTTTCAGTTTTAGTCTTTAGCTTTTTGTTTTCAAGTAACGTATAGTTAGCTGCTACAAAGAGAAGGAAGGCTATTCGTTTAGTTTCAAAATTGTAGGTGGTGTGCCCACCTCATTTTCCTTTGAGGATATATATATATTTTTAGTTCTCTCTTTAGAGGTCTTGGATTTTTAGGAAAGTTACATAGCTTAGGTATCAACTGAAGAAGTTCTTGGGTTGTAAGGCCCTGGAGCATTTGCACTAGCAAATATTTTAAGATGTTGCTTCTTAGTGGTCATGCTGGAGATCACTCCCCAGTATCCAGAATGCCTTGCCAGAACAGCAACAATAGAAAAGCAATTCACAAAGGTAAGTGGCCCAATTGCTCTTTCCAGCCTCTACCAATGGCCCTTTTCACACGAGACGCCCCCGGCCATCTCCACGCAGTTTTTCTGTGTGGAGATGGGTGGAGACACCTGTGTGAAAGCCGTGGGGGTGCGTGCATCATAAGAATGTAAGTAGTGCCATACTGGTCAGACCAATGGCCCATTAAGCCCAAAATCCTGTATCTGACAGTGGCCAATCTCTTTCTCTTGGAAGAAGTACCCAACAGGTCACAATGGCTAATCAATTCCCTGTTGTGCCAGCCCCCAACAATAAGAGGTTACGTTCCCAAAACCTACTTGGCTGATAGCCATGAATAGACGTATCCTCCAAGGTCATGGGAGCGCGCCTCCCCATGCTCCACCTTCAAACAAGCAGCTGGCTGCATGGCTAATGGATGGCCAGGTGTGGAAGCGTCTTGTTTAAAAACACCCATTGAGGTCGCTTAAGTAAAAAAAACAAAATAAAAAAAAGTTACAAATTATCATAGAATTTCTACTTGCACTTCCCAGGATTATTATTATTATTATTTGAATGAAGCAAGAACTACTAATTCTTCTGCATCATGCATAAGCTGTTTTCAGCAGTAAATATCCTTTTCTATATCTGTGTTATTACATTGCTGAAATTGTTTGAATTCCTGAATTTGATTTAAGATTTTCAGTTGTTGACATAAAGTGCAACTACTGCTGCATTGTTTTTAGGGATAAAATACTATAAATATGCAAGAAAATGTTTATCTTCACACTGCAATTCCAATACAGCAGTATTTTGAAATATAACACCATCATCACCAGTTTTTTTTTCTGTACAGAATGTAATTTACAGAACATAGTAAATTACTTTAAAATAAAGTTAAGGTTGTGACCCATGTTGTCAAAAGCCAGACATTAAAATTGTATGTTGAAACTCTGTGCTTAACGTTAAAAGATCAGTTGCAATTTAAGAATGGAGCAGCAGCCTTAAATATTTTAGACTCAAAACTAAGGCCGTTTTAAATAGTGCTGCTGGGTGGGGGGTGCATGGGTATGCTGCTGCGTGCGTGGTGGGTGGGCGGGGCATGCACATGGCTGCACACGCATCCCCACTCACCCTCACGCACGGAGCAACCTCCGTTTTCCCCGGTTGCTCCGTGCATGGGGATAAGGGGGGTGAGTGGGGATGCGTGTTAGTTAGGTGGGAGTGCGCATGTACCCCCACTTACTGCACATGCCTACACCATGTCCTTCACATGGGCCTCTTCCACTCATGAACACACAGATTTCTGCCTGCTCATGAGTGGGAGAGGCCTGTGTAAAAAGGGCCAAAGTCACTTGGTAAAGGATATAAGGAACTGCCTAACTGAGTCAGACCAATGATCCATCTTAACTCAGTATTGTCACAACCTGACATGGCAGTAGGGTTTCAAATCCAGCTCTCCGGGATCCTCGGCAGAGGCCTCACCCAGGCTACCAGAGATCCTGAATTGGAGATACTGGGGGATTGAACTTGGGACCTTATACATGTAAAGCATGTGCTCTACCACCTGTGCTACAGCCCACCCCATGTGTATATTTATTACATGTGTTAATGTATGTTAGTTATTACCTGAGAATCTGTTGACTTAAATTAATGCTTTGGTATGTATACTAGTTTTTAAAAAAATATCATTAGTAGTTGCAATTAATTGTGCAGCAGGTACTTTAAAAAGGAGAATTTTGTCTTGATCTACAGCATTTGTTGCCATGTCCTACTATTTCAGAATCAGGTATTCTAACAAAATCATAATATTTATAATGAGTTTTGTTAAAAGGATTAAAACTTAGTCCAATATGGAAAATACATTTTTGTTATAATTGTTCTAAATACTTGCTTACTTTCAAGTAAGTGGAAGAAAAATTCAGAGGTGACTAAGGGGAAGGAAAAAAATGTTATCTCTTCATGTCAAAACCTGCAACAATATAGGTATGATTGTTTTTGCCCCTTTTTGCCAGATTTGCAATCCCAGTGGTATCAGAGACAGATTACAGTTGAGACTTGCAAATCAGGATGCCTTGGGAGCATCATTATTATTTATTATTATTATAAACATCTACATAGTGCCAGCGATGTACCTGGCACTTTACAAAGAATAAGATAGATACGGTCCCGGTCTGAGAGCTTACAAGCTAAAGATAGGGGAAGTTAAAGATATTGGGAGTTTGCAGATAACAGGTGGGGGATTATCCTGGGTGGGGATGGTTAGCAGGAGTTAGGAAGGGTGGAGTGGAAGAGGTGGGTTTTGAGGAGGGACTTGAAGGTGTGGAGGGTGGGGGCAAGGCGGACGAGGGCAGGGAGGGAGTTCCAGGCATGCGGGGCAGAAAGGGAGAAGGGACGAAGGTGGTTGGGGGAGCAGGGGAGGCGTGGGAGGGTGAGGGAGGGGATGGAAGAGGAGCGGAGTGCTCGAGCAGGGGTCCGGAGGGAGATCAGGGTCGAGAGGTAGGGGGGAACAAGGTTGTGAAGGGCTTTGTAGGTGAAGACGAGGAGCCTGTGCAGAATACACTCAGGAAGAGGGAGCCAGTGGAGAGAGGAGAGGAGAGACTGCACATGGTCAAAGCGATGGGCTAGGTGGATGATCTTGGCAATAGATTTTTGAACAGAGATAAGGGGGAAAAAGGTAAGAGTGGGGAAGGCCAGCGAGGAGGAGGTTACAATAGTTGAGGCGTGAGATGACTAGGGCGTGGATGAGAGTTTTGGCAGAGGAGACGGACAGAAAAGGGCAGATCTTGGCAATGTTGTGGAGGGAGAAGGGGCAGGATTTGGCAACGGAGTCAATGTGGGGTTTGAGGGTGAGGTGTGAGTTGAAGATTAAGCCCAAGCTGCAGGCTTGGGGGACAGGGAGGATGGAGACCCTGTCAATGGCAATTGACAGGGAAGAGGGAGAGGAAGGATTGGGAGGGAAGATCAGGAGTTCAGTTTTCACCATGTTCAGTTTGAGTTGGCGTTGAGACATCCAGGTGAAGATATCGGAGAGAGAATTGGTGAGATGAGCTTGAACAGAGGGGGAAAGGGAAGGAGTGGAGAGATAGAGTTGAGTGTCGTCAGTGTATAGGTGGTATTGGAAATGTGGGAGGCAATGAGTTTGCCTAGGGATTGGGTGTAAATAGAGAAGAGGAGAGGGCCAAGGACAGAGCCTTGTGGAGCCCTGACCAAGAGGTTTCAGTTGAGTGGAGGGGGCGGAAGCCAGATTGGAGGGAGTCAAGGAAGGAGTTGGCGGAGAGGAGGTCGAGGCAATGGGAGTAGACAACCCATTCGAGGGGTTTGGAAGCAAAAGGGAGGAGCGAGACCCGATGGTAATTAGAGGGTTCAGAGGGATTTAGAGTGGACTTTTTGAGGATGGGGGAGACAGTGGCATGTTTAAAGGCAGAGGGGATGGAGCCAGTAGAAAGGGAGAGGTTGATGATGTGCAGGAGGGGAGGGGCGACGGTGGAGGGAATGGAGGCCAGGAGGCGGGAAGGAATGGGGTCTAGGGGGCAAGTGGAGGGGTTGGAGAAGGAGAACAGGGAGGAGCTTTCCTCAAGGGAGTCTGTTTGACAATCAACATACTAAATTTCTAAGCAAACTTAGGATGAGAACAGATATGATGCTAAGTCCACTTTAACACTGCTTTAAGATTTCTTATACATGTTGCAGGGCTGTATTGATGCCCTATGCAGCCCTGCAACATTCATAAGAAATGTTAAAGCGGTGTTAAAGTGGAGTAGGCATCATGTCTGTTTTCACCCATAGGTTTGGGACGCAAAATGTGCAGTGATTTATTTATTTATTTTTAAAAAGCTGATATAAGAGGGCATGATCTTAGGTAGTCCTAACCTAGGACATAAAAAGAATCCAGAAGGAATTGTATAGCATAGCTAGCTACTAGGAAGGGGAAGTATTGTCCAAAAGGACCCCACACGGTATAATTTTGTGTCTGAGAACCTGCCTATAAACTTAACATTATGCTACCTCATTCCATGTGAAAAATGGGAACATCCATTGTTGTCTGTAGCCAGGAATACGGAATTGACTATAGCAGAGGGTGGGGGGAACCTCAGACCTGGGGGCCAAATGCGCCCTCCCCAAGCAGGTTTTTATGTGGCCCCTTGCCAGTTTCTAGATCTGGCCCCTGGATCCAGTTCCTACACCAAAGCCCTGGAAAACTGGGCTCAGGTTAAGTGAACAGAGACGAGGGCATGCAACCAAGGAAAGGGATAGATCCATGGCACAGATCCATGAACTAGACCCTCCTTTTCTAGACTGCACCCCCGTTCCGAACTTGTATGCAGCCCATGATGCTTGTACTAATTTTCAAAGTGACCCCCGGAATGGAAAAGGTCCCCACCCCTGGACTGTCATGCTGGATTTGCATTCCCAGTAAGTGACGCAGAACAGACTTAGAATTTGAATCTACCCAGAACAGTAGACTGTCAAAGCAGAACTGAGAATTTACTACATTCAAGAATGTAAATTTCTCCTTGGAAAAAAAGTTATGGTTGGTTGTAAAAGGAAATTGAAGCTGATGGAGACTGTCACCATGATGAGTGTGAAAACAGAAAGTGAGCAGAGGAGAGGGAAGGAGACCCATATCAGATATGAGAGCATTTAGAAATGTGGTGTTTGGATAGCTACAACAATTAGAGATTTCCTCTGCTCGAAAATAAGAGTTTTCTGCTTGTCAAACATAAAGGGAAACTATTTAATACAGAGTAGAAAAACAAGATCTTTGCCAGTATTTAGACCATAGAACAGGATACCCCATGGCAGAAGATTTACAAGAAGTAGATTTTGTAGAATAAAAACCCATGTAAAAGGTAGGTACTGCTGATTTGAGAAAGGTATTGTGCCTAGTGTAGAACAGCAAAGGCATGTGCCAAGTCAGTGTGTGTCTATACTGCATTTTCTGCTGGCCTCATTCAAATCCTGGGTATGTTTTTGAAATTGCCATCCTCTTATATAACTCTAAAGGTGGGAAGGAATAGCAATTTCACCCTTCTCCGTGAATCCTTTAGAGGACAGCAGGCTTTTTAGGCAGGGGAATGAATCTAGCCCATTAAATTCAACCCATAATATTTGAAACTGTTTCATGAGATAAGCAAAAGTCACCCACCTCTCTTCTTATGTAAAGTTTGTGATTCCCTCCTTTTTTACGTACCTCTTGAGTGAGATTAAACTAGATTGAAAAGGGGAGGTGTGGAAATGGCATAAAAGTTTTATAAGGGACTGTGATATTCATTGTCCATTTTCAGTACAACAACAAAAAGGTAAAGTAGAATTTCCCCAAAAGATAAAATGGAATGTTTCTCCAGTTTTGAATGAAATGACGCTGATTAGCTTTCTTCAGAGTTACAGCTACAGTGCTGGTAGTTTAATTTTGGAAGATTCTACATGTTTAAATGTATTACAGTACTGCATGTAAATTAATTTCCTGTGTTGGGCTCTTGAACACAGTATTTCTAATATTTGGAAACAGGGTCCCCGGGAAGCTGTTATCTGGCTTGCTGTACATCATAAGCGAAAAGAGGCTGTGGAAATCTTCTCACGAGAGATTGCAGCAGCTGGAACTGGAATGGGTAATTTTTCATACCTTTTCTCTAAGTGTTTGCACTAAATTTGTTCGCCTCTTGTATTGTAGTAGCGCACAAAGGCTACTGTTACAATGTAAAATAGGATTCTTGAAATGAGAAGTATTCTTTTAGTTCGGGGATGGTCAATTTAAAATGTTGGGTGGTGTGCAATAAATTGATTGGCCCAGCTCTGGGCCTGTACCTTAACCAGGAGTCCAAGCCCCCAACACAAATTTAATTTAATTTAAATGTGGTTATTATTATTAATTATTATTAGCATTTATATAGTGCCAGCGATGTACCTGGCGCTTTACAAAAAACAAGATCGACGCGCTCCCTGCCCGAGAGCTTACAGTCTAAAGACAGGGGAGGGAGACAGGGAAGGGGGAACAGAGGGAGAGACAAGGGATGCGACATTCATGAGGATGCGAGAACTCAGGTACACGTTCTTGGCTTGAGTTTACAGATAACAGGTGGGGGATAATCCTGGGTGGGGATGATTAGCAGGAGTTAGGAAGGGCAGAGCGGAGCGGAAGAGGTGGGTTTGGGGGAGGGACTTGAAGGTATGGAGGGTGGGGGCCAGATGGACGAGGGCAGGGAGGGAGTTCCAGGCATGCGGGGCAGCAAGGGAGAAGGGGTGAAGGTGG
>QEPC01009046.1:3358333-3377539 GCA_003113815.1 Sphenodon punctatus | reverse complement strand
AGGGAGAAGGGGTGAAGGTGGTTGGGGGAGCAGGGGAGGCGTGGGAGGGTGAGGGAGGGGATGGAAGAGGAACAGAGTGCTCAAACAGGGGTTCGGAAGGAGATCAGGGCAGAGAGGTAGGGAGGAGCGAGGTTGTGAAGGTCTTTGTAAGTGAAGACAAGGAGCTTGTACAGAATACGCTCAGGAAGAAGGAGCCAGTGGAGAGAGGAGAGGAGAGACTGCACATGGTCAAAGCGATGGGCTAGGTGGATGATCCTGGCTGCAGAGTTTTGAACAGAGATAAGTGAAGAAAGGTGAGAGCAGGGAAGGCCAGCAAGGAGGAGGTTACAGTAGTCGAGGAGTGAGATGACTAGGGCATGAATGAGAGTTTTGGCAGAGGAGGTAGACAGAAAAGGGGGAATGTTGGCAATGTTGTGGAGGGAGAAGCGGCAGGATTTGGCAATGGAGTCAATGTAGGGTTTGAAGGTAAGTTGCAAGTTGAAGATTAAGCCCAAGCTACGGGTGTGGGGGACAGCCCGTAGCTTGGCAATAGCAATTGACAGGGTTAACAGTGTGATCGCCTGGGAGATAACTGACACTATCATTTAGCATGCACATGAGCCCCATTCACTTAATTGGGACTTGAATGTATACTGATTACCTAGACAAAACACCTTCGGTTTAAGAAACTTGTTAAGGTGGCATTACAAATTATACTCAAACGTTACCATGACAGTAAATTGTATGTTAAGGCAACTTTATTAATATCAGACCAATCTATACATTTTTCTTTTCTTCATTAATAAAAAAAAATTATGACAACTGAAATTAAGCTGCGTGTGGTATGGTGACTGAACAATACTTATACGTGATGAGGAATGTATGCATCTAAATTTCAGTTATCATAATTTTTTTAAATTAATGAATAAGAAAAGAATGTATAGATTGGTCTGATATTTAATAAAGTTGCCGTAACATACAATTTGCTGTCATGTTAACGTTTGAGTATAATTTGTAATGCCGCCTTAACAAGCTTCTTAAACCGAAGTTTTTTTGTCTAGGTAATTTGTCCTTCTTTTGAAACTTAATAGTTTTGTTAATGCATAAGCTGCCCCCAGACACAAGAACACTGCAGGTGCACACAGGCACTCACCCATCCCCCCACATCCCCCACATGGAGCCACCTGTTTTTCCGCAGGTTTCTCTGTGCAGGAGTGATGGGTGGAGGTGTGTGTTACCCATGAGCGCACAAGTGACTGCTTGAGAAGCACCAACCTATGCCACTGCGTGGGTGTGTCTCATGTAAAAAAGGTCTCACACTCATTCACACACATACTCTCAGCTCTTGCACACTTGCACTCATTCTAACTGATCACACACACAATCATTCAGACACAGTACACACATGCTCTCATCTCACACATTCATTCAAATTGATTACACACACACTCATCCATACACACTAGATACACATGCTCTCACCTCACACACATTCAAATTGATCAGTCATACACGCTAGACCAGAGGTGTAGCTAGGGTGTAATGGGCCCCTGGCCAAGAAGTCATGATGGGCCCGTCGCTTTGTGCCACCAGGTGCCACCAGGCTTGGCGGGCCTGGGGGCGCTGCTATCAAACACACAAGAGACCCAAAATGCAGCCAGCCTATTAAGCGCATTATGCCATTAAAAGATTCTCTCTCTCTCTCTCTCTCTCCAGTTCAGTTGTACCCCCATAATCAATTCATGCTACCCCCACCCCATAACCATTTCATTTGTGCCCCTGGGGCAACGTGAATTTATTATATGGGGGCGCAGATGAACTGGTTATGTGGTGGGGGTTTAAAGACAGTATTCCTCTTAGCAATAACTTCATTAAGAAGAGGTAGTGAAATAGCAGCCATAATAATCTCAGAACCATATTTACAGATTTTTCAAGATATAATAGATATTGCTTTACATCCTAAATTCCTACCTAAAGACAGTTGTGAGAATGTGGCCCTTTTTACATGGGCGTCTCCCACGCATCAACATGCAGATTTCTGTATGTTCATGGGTGGGGGAGCCCTGTGTGAACGATGTGAGCGCCCACCTAATGCATCCCCACTCAATCCCCATCTCGTCCCCACGCACAAAGCAACCGGGGAGCTTGTGCGGCCATGTGTACGTCCCGTCCATGCACCGGCATGCCCACAGATCCACCACTTGGCAGAGCCATGTAAAAACAGCCTGTGAGGAGCCACTCAAAGGAGAACAGAAGGTTGCTGCCTTGTAAACAAGGTTCTTTGAGATGGCGCCGAACATTCTTTCAACACCCACCCTTCTAGCCCAGCATGGAATTTTCTTATATTCCTAGAAAGGGTTGGAAGGAACTGTCATTCTGAGGGTGAGAGTGCTTTTTATACTAGAGGAGCTCGAGACCATCATGTGGTCTATTATTATCCCTGCTCTCAGGCAGGGACCCTGTCTATTGTATTCTCTAAAGCACCAGGTACATCGTTGGCGCTATATAAAAGCTTGTAATAATAATATGGTAAGCATGCACAACCCAGTTGTGAGAATGTTAGGACCCATCTCGAAGGACCTTCTTTACAAGGCAACAACCTTCTGATCACTCACGTGGGGAGGAGTTGTTTGTAAACAAACAGCTTTATCTCCCAATTTGGTGCTACTACTGCAACACTACTAACAGGCAGAGGCAGGTGAGGGATCGACCCCCCCACCACCACCTTTAGCTCCCACCCCGCCCTGGACTCCCCTTCATCGTTTGTAATCACAGAACACGTGTTCCTGGAGGAAAACTAGAATGGTCGTCAACCAGAAGTTTTTGCTCTGCTGACTCCTATTGAACAGCATAGGTGCTGTTCAATGAGAGTTTGCTACCACCTTAACTATAGGGCCACAACCGTGGCCCTATAATAGTGTGTGAGTTATCTGCGAGAATACCAGGCTGTAAGTTAATTCAGATGCCACAAAATGCCATCAAAGAACCACCAATGCCTAAGTAAAATATTGTCAAATAATCACAAATTCCAAGTCAAATGCCAAATGTCAGAGTTATATGTTTAATGCCATCAAATCCCTAGAGATATCTCAGTGGCATAGTAATGCTGTGGCAGGGCTTGGCTCATGTCCTAATTATCTCCCCCCGCCCCCCCTTAGCACAAGGGAGCAGCATCTTCCTAAGTGCAGTGACTCTCCCAAATCTCCTGGCCAGCCTTGGCTTCCTCCACAATGGTTGTGGTGCCATCCTGGCTCCTAGTGAAGTCCCCTGGAGTGGCAGCAATCCCACCAGGAAGGAGATTTTAAGAGTCAGCGAGATCAGCACTCTACCCCTGTCCGCTCTGAAAACTTCCTTCTTAATTGGGACGCTTTCTTTGCAAGCAGCTTGAGTGCCTCTAGAAAATGTTGAGAGTGGGTGAGGATGGAGTGTCGGCCTTGCTCTTTCTCCTGTTCACTCTGAAATTTCCTGGCAGTGCTAGGCTGGTTGCAGAGAGCATCCCTAGAGTCCAGAGTCTGGACTCAACTGAGCCTGCCTTGCTCCATATTAGCTGTGCCCCTGAGACCCCCCACACGCATACAATAACCTCCTTCCTTCTACCCTGGTACTTGGAAATAACTGCTGCCACAGCTGGCAGAACAGGCCCCCAGGACGTTGCTGCTGCAGGAACCAAATTCCAGGGCTCCCATGTTGCAGTAATGGAGAATTTCCTTTTCCAAACTGGAGCCTCTCTGGGATGGCCTTTGCCCTATTAAGCGATCTAGGACCATTTTTTTCATGTTAGAACTTTCTTGACCATGCTGTTATTGCACCAGGTCTCCCTTTTTCATGCCATGACTTCTCTGCGTTTAGCAGTATGTGGCCATGACCCTTTGACACCTGACCGTGAACTCTGAGAGTTGCAAAATGTAGACTGAGACCCCATTATTCCATGGGATCAGGAAAAAAAATCAAAATCCATGTTCTCAGGACCAGTTTCCACAGACCCCCATTTGAGGTGAATAAAGCAGCTCACATACCTTTTAGAAATATTACTTTACACTGTCTGCAGTTTCTCTGTAGCCATAAAGTTTAGAAATAGGTTTTTTAATGTAAGATTTTCATGACACTCAGGTTGAGAACTCCTGACCTAGCATGAAAAGAGGTAGTTGCAAACACTTCATTGTAATATGTTTGCAATACATTTCATACGGAACATTATATTTTAATATGATTTTTGAGATCTGGTTTGCCTATCTACTTCAGGTATATTGCAAACCATTTCTGAACAAATATTTTTACATAATACATTAGACATTTAAGTCTTTTACATATGTAGCTGTAGGTTTTCTGCTAACTCTGGCCCTTTTTAAACGGGCTGCTGTTGAGAGGGCGATACAATGGTTGTGCTGCTGTGGGGGCAGTGCAGGGGTGTGTGTGGACAAGGGCGCACACCCATCCCCCAAATCCCCCCCGCATGAAGCACCCTGCGTTTTCGCCAGTTGCTCTGTGTGGAAGCGGTGGGTGGGGGTGCATGGAAGCGTGTGCTCACACCCACCCACTGCCGTTTTCAAATGAGACTCACTCATGTCCACTGCGTGGGCAAGTGTGGGTGCGTCTCATTTTAAAAGGGCTATATTTCCATATTGCTGGGAATTTGAAGGTCTTTGTAATGAAAAGAAAATATGGTTTCAGTCAATGCTATATTTGTTCTTTAGCAAACTGCTTGGCAAGACAGCAAAACACTAATCAGTAATATTTTCTAACGAGTTCATTTTAAGCATTTTTAATAATTGGTACACAATGGCCATGTGTACCCTTATCCTGCAAAATCATCTGTGCTAACTAACCAGCAATTCTCAACTGGCATAATAGCCCCTAGGAGGCTGTCATAAATTGACAGAAGCTTAAAGACATCTCTGATTGAGCAGTTAGAAGGGGAGTGAAAAATTGGGTACAGCACAGTTTGGATAATTCTTGGAATTCAGGAGTCAAATTTAATCTTATTGCACTAAATCTCCTGGACTTTTTGTTATGCCAGTACAAAAATAACTAGTGTAGACCAGGCTTTACAATAGATACCTCTAACACCACTATCTAATAACACTTGTTTTATTTATTTATTCGTTAATTTAATTTAATTTAATTTAATTTAATTAATTAATTTGTTCCCTGCCCCTCCTGCCTCCTAGCAGCTCAGAGCGGCTTACAAAAATATATTAAAAAGTAGAATAAGATGCCATAAACCAATACAAAACAATTTGAAATAATCATTCCAATAAAAACCACAAATTGTGCAGAAAACAAAAACCCTGTCCCCCAACCTCCCTCTAACCATCCCCCCACCAATTGCCTGACAGAAGAGCCACCATGTCGTAGGTTGACGCCAGAAGGTGAGGAGATCTGGGCTGAGGCGGACACTCACCGGGAGTAAGTTCCACAAGACTGGCACGGCCTCCAAGAATGCCCACCTGTTAGTTGCCATCTGCCTACGACCGCAGGAGCCACTCAGGGGCCCAGGAAATGAGGCAATCCTTCAGGTTTGCCTCAGACCATTTAGGACTTTAAAGGTCAAAAACAGCACCTTGAATCGGGCCCAGAAGACTATAGGCAGCCAGTGCAGAGCTCAGAACATCGGTGTAATGTGCTCCCGGCAGCCCACCCAGTAAGTAGACAGGCTGCCGTATTCTGCATCAGCCACAGCCTCCGGACCATCACCATGAGTAGACCCACATAGAGCACATTACAGTAGTCTAGTCTCAAGGTGACAAACGTATGGATGATGGTAGCAAGTTCAGAGTCTGAGACATAGGGACAGAGCTGTCTCACCAGATGTAATTGGTGAAAGGCTTCCCGGCCATGACTGACACCTGAAGATCCAGGTGCAGCTGTGAATCCAGGAGCACCCCCAGGCTCTATACCTGTGGTGCTAACATAGGCTAGAACCCGTCAATGATGGGCACCTCTGCCTCGCCAACAAGCATCACCTCTGTCTTGTTGGAATTAAGCTTCGATCAACTAGACCTCATCCAGTCCCACACCGCTGCCAAGCACTGGGAAAGCACCGAGACTGCAGGGCCTAGGTCAGATGAAAAGAGAGGTACAGTTGAGTGTTGTCAGCATATTGATGGCAATGAACACCCCATCTATGCACGACCTCCCCTAGCAACTCAATATACACATTGAATAAGAGTGGGAACAGAATGGAACCCTGTGGAATCCCACATGGGAGATTCCTAGGGGAAGATGTACAATCCTCTAGAACCACCCACTAAGATCTGTCTGCTAGGAAGGAACGGAACCACTGCAAAGCCATCCTGTCCACCCCAGCAAGGTCCCGCAGGTGAGTCACCAACACCTCATAGTTCACAGTGTCAAAAGCCACTGACAGGTCAAGTAGAACCAGCAGGATTGAATGGGCCTTATCCAGTTTCACTTGTAGATCGTCAACCAAGGCCACAAGTGCAGTCTCAGTGCTATAACCTGGATGAAAGCCAGACTACAAGAGATCCAGAAAACTGATGCAGCCTAGATGTACCTGCAACTGACAGGTCACCACCCGTTCAATAACCTTCCCTAACAAGGGAAGATTAGAGACAGGTCGGTAACTCACTGGGGAATCAACGTCAAGAGATGGTTTCTTGAGAAGTGCCTGGACCACCGCCTCTTTGAGGCAATCCGGCAACCTGCCCTTCTGAAGGGAGGAATTGATGACCCCCTTCAGCACTGGCTCCACTGTCTCCCTGCTGGCCTTCACTAGCCAGAACAAGCATGGATCCAGTTCACACATCGTGGCCCTAACCAGACCCAAGCACATTCCCCTCACCAGCAGGCATCACCGACTGAAATTGATTCCAAAAATATTGACCAGACAGGACATTCCTAACCTCTGGCTCTGCTGCCACTCCCAAAAAAGTGGAGTTGAAGTCGTGTTCAGTGCAAGCAATTTTGTCTGCAAAGTACGCCATAAACATGGTCCAGCCAGCGCTGGATGGCTCCAATTCCAGACCAAACCCCATACCACCTGGAAAAGCTCCGTCAGATGCGACTGAGCGATCGCTATGACGGCAGCAAAGAACCTTTTCTTTGCTGCCCACACAGCCATGGTATAGCTCTTTTTAAATGATCTATGGCGCAATCGGCTGTCTTCAGCGCAAGTATGGCACCACTGTCGCTCTAACCACCTCCCTTTGCGCTTCAACCACCCCAGGTCATCCGTAAACCATGGGGACCTGCAGTGTCAAAGTGCTGGGAGTGGACACCTTGGAAGCCACCCAATCAATGGCCCCAGCCATCCAACCATTCCAGAAGGCCACAAGGTCATCGATGGAGCAGTCACCGAGGTCTATGGACAATTCCCCCAGAGCATTCTAGAACCCAAGGGGTTCCATCAGATTCTGAGGGTGGACCATCCTGATTGGTCCTTCACCACATTGATAGGGTAGGTGTACCGGGATGAGAGCCTGCAGGAGGTAATGGCCAATCATAACAAGGATGAACACGTAACACCCCCAATCATCAGACCCCCTGCCTCAAGGTCAGTGCAGAACAAGAAGTCCAGAGTGTGCCCTCCCCTCATGTGTTGGACTTACCACCACCTGCTATGGCGGCCATGAACTCCAGCTCTGCCCCATGCAGTGTGGCCTCAGTGTGACTATTGAAGTCCCCCAAGACAATAAGCTTTGGAGACCAGGGCAGCTAGAGCAGGTAAGGACACTGTCGGGCAGTGGGGTACACCAACATAATCCCTAGTTTGTCCCCTACCAAATCGAACACAAGATGGAGGCCCTCTATCCCAGACTCAGTCTGCACTGAAAACCTCCTAACAAGCAACCCATCCTGAAAAATAATGGCTATGCACCCCCCTGTCCCGGGCTGATGCTGAACAGAGTACCCAGCCGGAATGAGATCAACCAGAAATGGCCCCGACACATCGTCCAGCCAGCTCTCTGTAATGCAAACAAGATAGTGCTTACTATACCATTAATGTTGATAACTTGGAGGGTGTTTTATGTGTATAGTTGCTGGTTTAAAATTTGGTTGTTTGGCAGATTTACAACTAAGGAATAGGGCTTGGCACCCAAATGTTGAGATCTGTAGTTGCACTTATGGAAATGGAAATATATCAAAACTTCAACGTATCTGGGTTTTTAAAAACATTTATGTGAATTTAACCCAGAACTTTGCTGCTACTTGGCAACATTGGAATCTTGCTCACAGGTTTTTATTTACTTGCAATTCAGTAATTAAAGTAATGTGAGTTTTTTCATTGTTTCTTAGTTATACATGTGAATATACTGGTCAGTTTGTTGTTGCTTGTCCAGAGAGCTGGTTAAAGCAGAGTTTTGTTGATTTAAAGCTGTGTTTACAAATGCAGGGTCAGTGCATGGTCACAGTGTGTAATTTACAATAATGGTATGTCCTTCCAAAAAGAGTGCAATAATAGTTCAAGAGAAGTACAAGTACAGGTCATGGAGGTGTGACTCATTTCCTGTTAACGACTCCTAATACTGGTAGCCAGGAGATTAAGCCCCAACTAGTAAGCATTTATAGCTCTATCCTCTAAGAATTTATCTAGTTTCCATTTTAAACTAGTTATGGTGCTGACATTCACTGCCTCCTGTAGCAATGAGTTCTACAACTGTATTGTCCACTGAGTGGAAAAAGTACTTCCTTTTTGTTTGTTTTTTAAAATCTGCTGCCAGTTAACTTCAGAGAGTGTCCCCTTCTTCTCTTTATTGTGAGAAAGGTCAAACAACAGTTCCCTATTACTTTTTCCACACCGCTCATGATTTTAAAATCTTCTATCATATCCCCCTTAATTGCCTCTTCTCCAAGCTAAACAGCCCCAACCTGTTGAGACTCTTCTCATATTAAAGTCGATCCATCCTTGTTGCCCTTCTATGAAATTTTTCCAATTCTATTATATCTTTCCTGTGATGGGGCGACCAGAACTGCACACAATATTCAAGGTGGGGTTGTAACAAAGATTTATACAGCAGCATTATGATATTTTCTCTTTTATTTTTCTGTTCCTGTTGCAATAATGCCTAGCATTTGGTAACTAATGAAGAGTTTAACTAATGAAGAATGGGTGGTTGTGTTTTAAAATAATTCCTTGTTTTATAAGACTGGAAGTTCATGTACTTGTCTTTCCAAATTCTTGATCTGAGCCTCTTATCATATAAAGCAGCTATTGTGTAAGTAAACCATGCTTTCAGGCTGCTGTGTGATAATCTTGTGGTTTTTGATGTTGTTTCTTCCTTTCACATAATTCCTTACAGAATGAAAATAGCCAGAATGCTGAGTTAACAGAGTAGTTCTGTGCAGATAGAATATATATGTTTAGCAAAACAGTTTATTTTCACAGTGAGTTGAGTGTCTGAGTCATCTATAGTGGTTAGCCAGTCGTCATTACTTATTTATTTATTTTGATTTAGATCCCACCCTTTCCTGTACACTCAGGTGGCTTACAATAAAAAAATATAAAATCCAGTTAAACCCAAATAAATTCCCATTGAAATCATCTCCACCGCAGCCCTCCAAACCCTAATCCCACCCGTTAAAAACCCAGCCAACTAAAAAGATCTTGCATCACCTTCTGAAGATGCTCGGGCTTTGACATACCTTCAGGGGAAGGGAGTTCCAAAGTTGTAAGGCAGCCACCGAGAATGCTTCTCTATGTGTCCATGTTGTTCAGACCTGCTGCAATGATGGTATTTGCAAGATAGCACTCCCGGCTGACCTGAGAGATTATGATGGGATGTGTGGGGAGGGGGGGAGGTGTTTTTTAAATATGCAGGGCCCAAGCCATTAAGGGCTTAATAGGTCAAACCCCACACTTTGAATTGTGTCAAGAACACTGTTAGCAGCCAGTAGAGACGTTGGAGCACTGGTGTAACATGCTCCCAGGAGCCCACGTTTGTCAAAAGGTGGGCTCCACCACATTCTGCACCAGTTGCAGTCTCTGAATAGTCTTCAAAGACAGCCCCATGTAGAGCACATTGCAGTAGTCTAGCCTCAAGGTTACAAAAGCATGGATGACCGTGGTCAGGTCCGAATAAGATAGAAGAGGTCACAGCCTCCTCACCAGATGTAATTGGTGGAAAGCACTCCCGGCCACCACCACAACCTGACATTTTAGGCACAGCAAGGGATCCAGGAGCACTCCAAGACTGTGAACCTGAGTGACCAGAGGAGGCCAGACGGCCCTGCCCCCAATAATGGATGTTCCCAGCCCACACCAAGTCATAGGGTCAGCCAAAATTCATCACTTCAGTTGGATAAGTTTGTACTTGGAGAAGGAACAAGCAGAAACTTTCATGTTTAGAATGGAATGGAAGGTTAGATAGTAGGAATTGGGCATCATTGTTGTTATTTTGGTACAAGAACCATTTGAACCTCTAGACCTTGATTTTAAAATGAACTGTCAGACAAATGTAAGGTTTTAAAGCAAACCGATATCTCTGAAATATTGAGAGAAATCTTGTAAAGAACTCATTTAAGTTACTAAGAGTGAAATCCAGGTTTTGCTCCCTGCTGCTGTACTGTTCTGTCAGCACAAAAGGGTGCTAAAGCTACGTTAAGTGATCAGATGAGGGTCCCCCCAACACGAATTCACTTTTGCTGTTGTATTGTCTTCAGCTAAAAATATTTGAGATAAATGCCTGGGGCTAATCGATATCTACTACTTTGTTCCTGCTGGGTGTGCATGGTATTTCTCTCCCTCCCCCAATCTTCCTAAATTTACAGTGTAATAGAGACAGTTTGCATACTGAGAAATCCACACCCTCCACAAACAGAAGGGCAAATTATCAATTCCTAATTTTTAGGTGTGACAGAGTGGGGTCACAGAGGCACTGAGGAGAAGCCAAAATGATCACTGGCAAGAAGCTAAGGAGGTCGCTGACAGTAAGTCAATACGTTTGGGGCGTGGCTCAGCCTTATAAAGGAGGTTGCTGAGCCAGGAAGTCAGTTGGAGGCAGCGTGTTGAGACCTGGCAGTGGTGTTGGGTCTGTTGTTAGTGCACTGGTGAGTTGTGTGGGACCTGAGAGCTGGCTGGGAACTGTGAGTGGCCTATGCGTTCCTGAGAAGAGCTGAGTGAGAAAGTCCTGAGAGAGAACCAGAGTTAGCCATGAGAGGGAACCTTGACTGAGAACATTGTGAGAGCTGAGAGCTCTTGGTATGGGGCCAGCCACAGAGGGCTTGACCCAGGGAACAGTGTGGAGAACTGTATTATTACTGAATAAAAGTATATTTGAGTTAATTCCCTGAGACTTTGATGTACTTGGGCCCTAATCCTGAAAGGACTTATGCGTAGCAAGAGTGCCTCTGACAAGTGGTGGAGAATGCAGGGCTTTGTTAATCATCAAGCTAAATGAGAGAGAAGAGGGTTTAAGATCTACAGCAGGGAGGTGAAGTCAAAAGAGGAGGATTTGCGCCCCTGTGTGTGAGAGAGAATTGAGGAGCAACCTGTGTGAGCTACCTGAGGAATCAGGTGAGCCTGGGCCTGAAGCAGAAGAACCAGAGTGGTCTTGCAAGCCAGAGGGAGACCCAAAATGGCGTCTAGGGTGCTACACCCAAAATGGCAGCAACCAGTGAGTCTGTGGAACTGTACGGAACCAGAGCTACTGTGTTGTGGCTGTGGCCAGTGGGAGCAGCGAGCACAGGCTGCAAGGAGACAGAGAGTACCATGAGAGCTGCAGAGACAGACAGCATGGGAATGTAGGTACAGGGGACCTCGTGGGGGTTTTGCCCTGAAACTGTGTTATACCTGTGGGGGGCAAGGACACTTGCAGCATTGGTACCCCTCCCCCAAGGCACAGAGAAGACCATGGACTCTGGGTAACGAGAGGTGGGGTTTGTTGGAGTCTCCTGGAAACGGCGACATACGCCATGAGGATTGTTCCATGTGTAAGGGAACAGGGTTTCAAGGTGGAACAAACTCCAACAAAGACTGGGACTGTTGTGAACAATGTAGGAGAATGGGCTTAAAGGATCAGGGATTGCCACAGGAAGTGGGAACCTAGTAGGAAGTGAACCCCAAAAGGAGAACAGAGTCCCAGAGAGAGATAAAAGGTGCTTGGTATGCCAGAGTGTGTGGCATTTAACGTATGCATGCCCTGGTGCTTCACCATATGGTTTTATAGTATTTTATATTAATTGCATATTTATTTTATTGTATTTTATTTTATATGTTTATATTGATAGCCACGCCGAGCTGCTATTTGCAGGAGGGATGGGGTATAAATAAATTAAGTAAACGCAATAATGCATCAGTGTTCCTGTGACGTCCTTTACCCATCTTTCACGTACCAGCCACCAGCAGGCTTCCCATACTAGCAAGATGAACAAAAAGGACCTTTCCCAAAGCACTCTGAAACTGGGAAGGATGAAGCCAGCCCTGATCTAGCGGTTGCTACTCTTCTTTCCACAAAAAAGGTCGTGAAGAGGAGCCAGCAAAATTCTGACCCAATACTGCTGTTCTTCTGAAAGGAAAGAAGCCAGCCCCTGCTCTGCTTCCTTCTTAAGCAGAAAATAAAAAGGAGACCTCATCTACACTCATGGTTCAAATGCTAGGAAGAGCACAGATCAATTCAGAAAATGTCAGGTTAATAATTATGTTAAATACAAAGATTACATTGAGGGTGACAGATCAAACACTCAGATGCTAAGAAATTAAAAAGTTAGTTTATATGTAGTATATCCTATTCCCAGGGACCTGTGTATACTGTTTTCCCCATTGCTGTTGATGGGAAAAACAGAAAACACAGGATCCCGCAGAGACTTTTTCAATTTCTTTATTTCCCAACATTGCAAATCCACATCTTATGCTTCTGAAGCAAGGGGAAGGGCTTCACTATGCGTTTTTGTTGTGCTGCAGATTGCTCATTATATTTTGGATGCTGTAAAACAATAAATTAACCAGAAGTTTGCATTTTTGACAGATTTTACTTTTTAAAAATAGTCTAAAGAAAATTCTCTTTTGTTTCTACTTTTATTTGGAAAATTTTTGAATTCTACTACTGAGGCTTAGTTTGTGCTTTGCAGAAGTGCAGGTCTCATACACAGAACCACATTGCATTACATTAATTTTACTGAACGTATCTCACTAAGTGTATCATCATTGTCTGAATAGTTCACATCCTTCCCACAGTAACTTCCAGAATTCCATATTCAATTTACTTTAAGATGTGTTCCCTATATCTTTGTTACTGTTATGTTAATGTTGCTTTCTGACTATCTGATAAGACGCGATAGCAAGCTATGTGACTGTTTAGCTGAAGTCGAGAACAGGATGTTGCTTTGAGGCCCATGTTCAAAGTATATTCAGTTCTGTGCTAGCAAAGGCAATTCAGTAGTATTTGGGGTTTGTAAAAGATGATTGTAGTATGGACAAAAATAATTATTTGAAATGCTTAAAACAAACAATGATTTTTGTTGTTTTTGTGTGAGGTATATGGTGAAATTCTAGTTGTTGGAGGAATTTAACTTCAGTGTTTCTTATCAAAAATTAGTTCTGTGTTGGTGTGTGGAGATTCTTGTGGTGGGCATGAAGTGGGCCAAGTGGCAATATCTTGCTGATATGTGAGGCTGCTGACCCTATGCTTTTTGGAGCATTTACCAAGAAGTTTAGGCTACAAAATTCAGATACAGATTTTAAATAATACAAAACTTCAGAGTGAACCGATTCAGGAATTTGACTTATATAATGATAGCCATATGCAAACATTTGGATCAAGATTTAAGTTTGGAACATTTTAAAATGTGGGGGAGTTGGATTTGTTCCCCCCACCCCTCAACGTGTCATTGCAATTATAGTGTGCATGTATACAAATGAGTATCTTTCACTCATAGCACATTTTATCCAAGGCTAGTTTTTATTTCCCGAGTGCTTTAATTGAACTAATTAAACTTCAGATCTGATGAGACACAAAAATATTGTGGATTGCTTGCCCAAAGTAACACACAAAATTAGGATTCCGGATTCCAGATTCTCATTCTCCTGATCTAGCCAGTCAGCTAAATATGTCCTTTCTATTGGACATTCCCTGGTGGCAATTGTGGTAAAAATATAAAGAGAGATTGATATTAGGGGACAATAAAAATGTGGAACCTCAAAGAGGAAACAACTACGAATTACAATATGCACAAACTGTTTCTTTGGTAGTAGTTTTACACTGTCTTAACCTTTTGAAAATCAGGACAAGGAAAACTTAAAAACTGTTGCACTGGCTCATACTGTGATAGTGGTTAGCTTCAGTTGCTGCAAAGAAGTGTGCACAGAGATCATAAATTGAATTATTCCCCCTGTTCACTCCCAGTTCCCAGTGCTCAGGGATCTCATCTCATCCTCTGACCAACTTTGCTAATACCTTTCACAATATCTACTGGCAACAAGTTCTGCAGATTAATTGTGAAAAAGGGACTTCCTTTTTTTTCTTTTCTTTAAACCTACTACCAGTTAATTTCATCAAGTGGACCAAGTGGCAATATCCCAAATCCAATTTATACAGAACGTATAAGCCATTTTTAAATAATGGGGAGATCAGTTTTTCTCTATGCATAAAGTATGCAATAAAACAAATAGTGAGGGAGACCTTCCACCTGGCCAGACAGAGGGATTGTAAAGTCATAATGGCTAAAGCTGAAATTCTTGTATTTAAAATTTGGATTGTTTAAAACTTAAAAACCTTTGAGAGAGGGTATATAGCAGCTCCACACCATTCAGGATTTTGTAAACCTCAATAATATTTCCCCTCATTTGTCCTTTTCCTAAGCTGAAGAGCCCTAACCTATTGAGCCTCTCTTCATATGGAAGCTGTTCCTATTTAAAAATGGATTGGAAACTGGAAAATAAGTCGGGTATACCAAAAGTGATTATGCTATTTTTTACTCACGTTGGAATTTAATAGTAAGAGGCGATGATGATGATGATAGTATAAGGAAGTTGCATATTTATTGGTCAGTAAGTGTGTGTGTTCCAGTGTTTTAGAGTAAATAAGAGATCTTGACCTATCGGAGACAACGTTGGGAAAGCTGTGCCTTACTAAACCGTAGACTTCCATAATGGCATGTGACCAAATGAGCAAAGTAAGCCTAACCCAAATTAAATTTAATTTTGCAAGATTTTGATCTCACAAATAACACAGATTGATAAATGTTAAAATAAAATACTAAAATAAAATACAGTTGGGAAAGGATAAAACAGTCACAAACAATACAAATCTATAGACAGTAATAATAATATTTGAGATAAAGTAAATGAAAAACATCTTTAACTTGAGAGTGGATATTTGGTAAGTACGCATATGTAGCAACTGCATTGAATATCTTTATTCTTCAGAAGAAAACTCAATTTATACAGAAGGTATAAGCTATTTTTAAATCATGTGGAGATCAATTTTTCTACTATGTGTAACGTTTCCAATAAAATCAATAGTGAGGAAGATCTTCCACCTGGCCAGAGAGAGGTGTGAACAGAGGGACTATAAAGTCATAATGGCTAAAGCTGACATTCTTGAATCTGAAATTTGGATTGTTTAAAACCAAAACACCTTATTTTAAATTACACACACAATTTTTTCAGCTGTGGGGTGTTCTTTTACAGGAGCAAAAATGAGAAGTTTGATGCCAGCCTAACAGTAGTAGAACAACTGAACTTTCATGTACAGGTCAAAATTTCAATGTATGATGGAACATGTTAATAATAATTGCAGGCTTGCTATTAGAGGCTATGTTAATATATTCATAGATCTTTAAAGCTACAGGCTCAATTATGATTATTTATTCTGACCTCTGTCATTCAGTCACAAGAAGATTGCAACATCACCAAATAACTTTTGGTTGAGCTCTCTCTGAAACTATGGCTACTAGAGATAAGGCAGACTTTAGTTTTAATTGAATGAGCTTTTACTTAGTGATCCTAAGTTTAACCTTGAAATTTTAATCGCTGATTACTCTTGTGGTTTTTAGCTCTATTTTAAAAAATTTCAAACAGAAGCAATAGCATCATTTATTGTAGAATTTCCAAGTATCAACAAAGCATATTAACATTTTTCTGTTTAATAAGGGTTCAGTAGCTATGAAGGACTTCACTAACAGCAAAAATCATGTGCTGACCCTTATTTGACATTAATATGACCGAAGTTTGACACCATAGTGACAGCTGGTTAATACAGTTTGAGATTTTAAAGGGCCAGAATATATGTAAATATTTTGACTGATCTCATAAGCATATTGGAAAACACTTCAAGTAATGTCCTAAGTTTAAGAGTTTACTCTAGTCCCCATTTTTGTTTGAGGATGTTATCATAGACTATGTCTTATCTTCTGGATGTAGAGGAAAGGAATATTATATAATTAAAGACATATAATTAACCTCAATAAACAAAGATTGTATTTATGTACTGTACATTATTGTAATAACTACAGAACACTTGATTTCAGATTCCTCTAGTCTGAGAATTTAGAGATAATGCTTCAAAATCAGTTTGTTACAAAGGAATGTTAGCCCTTAAAATATGCTGTAAATACATTGATAACATTTGGTCCAGCCACTTCTTCATTTCCCAGTGAAATATATGAGGGCAGAAGACTGTCAGAGGTCAGAAAAGGGTAAATCAGATAGCAAGAACCATGTCTGTGAATCCCTGTTGTTTTAAAGCACAAGTATCTGCTATGAAATTGCACCTATTTAAAGCTTTGTTTTAATCCTAACTATGTAAGTTTTTGGAAAATTTTAGTTTAAAGCACTTTACAGAATAATGCAAAATGATGTTGTCTAGAATCTATCATTGAAGAATTAGAAAATATTTCATTCTCTTGCAAAATACACTTTTGTTAAGAATATAAATAGAGGATTATGATGTACATTTTTAAAATTTAATTATTTAAATTTTTATCCCGCCCTTCCCTAAAAGGCTCAGGGTGGCTAACACATATAAAAACAAAATAATCCATTAAAACAATCAAATACAACCCCTCAACTCCCCCCCCCCAACTATCCTATAGCCCCCTGCAAAAGCACCCAGTACCACCTCTCCCTTTCCATTCCAACTTCATTCACAACCCTGCCCCCACCCCATCCCCTATCCCCGCCTGCCAAATGCCTTTACAAAGAGAAAGGTCTTAAACTGCCTCCGGAAGATGCTCAGGCTTGGGCTTAAATGAACCTCTGGGGGAAGGGAGCACCATAAATAATAATCAAAATGATATTGGGAAGGACAGAAACTAAATGTGAGGCAAACCAAAATTAGGAAGAAAAGGTGACAGCTTTTTAGGTAGGGCTTGTTTTAAATTATAACAGTCAATGGGAAAGTATTAATACAGAATAGTAGACAGATAGTAGACAGAGTGAGGAATCAATACTGTCAGTAAAGGGAGAGTTAAATGAGGGAGTTGAAAGCATTAGCTAACTAGAATACGGAGAGAAGTAAAAGGACAAAACAATATTTATAAGTAATTCAACAAGCATAAGCAGAACGAGACCTGGACTCCTGGGGAATAAAAATTCAGAGTTGCTTAAAAGAATTTGAAGGTGAAAGTTTTCAAGTTCTCTAGGTGCTAAATCCAGATATAAATGCCGAACATAAATACCCTAAATATGGATTTAGAAGCCTGGTCTTTTGCTTTTTCAGCAGTACTGCCTCATCCCTCCTTCTCCACCCCCTTTACAGTTTATTCAGAGGGAAATAAGTATTTGGGGAATGAACATGACATCTTTCAAGTATCCAAAGCCTGCCTGCTCATAGAACAGAGTAGACACGTTATCCAGCATGGTGGTCTTCTAAGGGCATTTGTGCCCTTTGGATTGTATGAGATGTCATACAAAAGTGCTCAGCCTTAAACAGAGATTAAAGGTCCCAATCTTTCAATCTGATGATCTTCATGGAAAGCTCCTTGCATCCATATAGAATCTCCTGGGGCTCACTAGAGCTGAAGCAGTTACCTGTGTGGATATTTTTACCTGTTGCGTTTCTGGTAACTGAACCACATCAGTAATGATTGGTTACAAAACAATAATGACTTCTTAATTGATGGTTTAACCAAGGTACCACATTTCTGTTTTCTTGCTTTGCAATGTTTGCCACAGTGCTCTTTTCCTGTCTTAGCAGGGTGGTTAAGTCTAAATTTGTGCCCTTTGGATTAAAAGCATGAGCATAAAATCTTAGAGTTGGAAGGTACCTCAGAGGTCATCTAGTCCAACCCACTGCTCAATGCAGGAAATCCACAGCTACAGCATCCCTGACAGATGACGGTCCAGCTTCTGTTTGAAAACTCCCAGCAAAGGAGAGTCAACCACCGCCCTAGGCAGTCTGTTCCACTGTTGTACATCTGTTACTGTTAGGAAGTTCTTCCTAATGTTTAGGTTAAATCTGCTTCCTTGTAATTTGAGCCCGCTGGGTCTAGCCTTGCCCTCAGAGGACAAGTCTGCTCCATCTACTGTGTGACAGCCCTTCAGATATTTGAAGACAGCTGTCCTGCATCCCCTTAGTCTTCTCTTCTCCAGGCTAAATATACCCAGCTCCTTCAACCTTTACTCATAGGACTTGGTTTCCAGACACCTGACAATCTTTGTCGCTCTCATATGAGCCCGTTCCAATTTGTCAGTGTCCTTCTTAAAATGTGGTGCCCAGAACTGGACACGGTACTCCAAATGAGGTCTGATCAGCGCACAATAGAGTGAAACTATTACAACTTGTGACCTGGACACAATGCTTCTGTTAATGCAGCCTAAAATTGCATTAGCCTTTTTAGCAGCTGCATCACACTGCTGACTCATGTTCAGCTTGTGATCAACTACAGTCCCCAGATCCTTTTCGCATGTACTGTTGCCAAGCCAAGTATCACTCATCCTATACTTGTGCATTTGATTTTTCTTACCTAAATGCAGAACTTTACGTTTATCTTTGTTTCATTTCGGTAGTTTTGGCCCAGCTTTCCATCCTGTCAAAATCATTTTTAATCTTGTTTCCATCTTCTAAGGTGTTAGCTATCTCTTCCAGTTTTGTGTCATCTGCAAATTTGATAAGCATTCCCTCTACTCCTTCCTCCAGGTCATTAATAAAGATGTTGAACAGTAGGGGTGGGACCCCGGACCCAATACCGGCTACCGGATTTACCGGTTACCGGTTCTAGGAAAACCGGATTCCCGGATTAAATCCGGTATACCGGTACCGGATTTAATTCATTGGTTTCAATGGGGCGCTGTGTCCCCATTGAAACCAATGAAATATCCCTCCCCCTCCC
>QEPC01009046.1:3330680-3356702 GCA_003113815.1 Sphenodon punctatus | reverse complement strand
GTGTTCTAATGTTTGTTAGCTGCCCCAAGCTGCTTTAGCAGGAGGGGCAGGATATAAGTTTGGTAAATAAGTAAATAAGAAACCAGATTCTCCAGTTCAATTTACTACTACTACTACTACTGTGTCAGTTTATTCCTTCCAGTCATTAGTCCTCTTCTGACTTTTGACCTGAAAGCATCTCAGGAGTCTCTTAACAGTCTTTATCAATGCTTCCCTGATAGTGGAGCCCACCCAAGCTGTAGCTTAGCTGTGGAATCAGTCTTTTAAACTTTGTAGTGCTTCTCCGTCCCACAGAGTTTCTGCAGCCCTTTCATCTGAGGGTTATTCATTTTTATTACTCAGTTCTGGCTTTGCCCCTGCTGGGGTATTGCCTCTCCCCCCTAGGTCCTTTCACACAAGTCTTTCAGCTAGGATTCCCCTTCCTGTTTCCCACCTCTAAAGCTGAGTTGTAGTTTCATTAATATTGAACTTGATCCCCTGGTGGCCAGGAGAGTGACAAATGTGTACTTCTGTCTTAAAGTTTTGTGTTTGTTCTAACCATATTCCGCAAGTGAAACAAGCTTCGGTGCCGCAGCTAGAGTATGGCAGCTATGGGCACCGCCACAGGTGTGATTTAGACTCCTGATCCTCATTCATGATTTCAGGGATGTAAATGCTAAAACTTCTAAAAACTTGCTGTGACTGTCAGCTTATAGTTACATAATAGACAGGATTTATGCAGTTATGAGAGCCATCCCATTTGATCAGGTGTGGCTTCTCAGTAACCAGCAGACAACTAAGCAGCTGAACTAGGGTGGATTAACCCCTTTTGGGCCTGTGATTGGCTCAGTTGGTCAGTCACATTGATTGGTAATATGAGTAAGTTTGGACACGGTACAGTATGTTGGGTAAGAGTGAGCATGGCTTTGAGCTACTTCCTTACCAATCAGTCAGAATTCTTTGTGGGTATTAACAAGTTGTTGCTTGGAAAAGGATGATGCAGTTGATAGCATGTCTGGATTTTCAGAAAGCCTTTGATAGGGCCCTTAGCCAAAGACTCTGAGGAATACTGTCAACTCATAGAACAAAAGGGTGGGTCCTTTCATGAATCGGTATTAATATAGTCTAATAGACGGAAGCGTGGTCGGTGTTGGACTCCTAGGGTTCAAATCCTGTATGACCATAAGCTCATTGGGTGGCAAGCCATGCTCTCTCTCAACTTCAGTTCCCCATCTCTAAAATGGGAATAATCAAATGGACCCACCTCACTGGGCCGTTGTGTGGATGAACTTGCGAAGTGTTGTAAACCACTTTGAACACTGAAAGCATTATATATATTGTTGTTAATAATAATAATATAATATAAAAAAATAACAACAGCTTAGCAATAGATAAATTAATCTTGCATGTGCTGCCTGAAAATATTATCCAGGCAACTAAACAAGGGACAGTGGGTGATTTCAGACGTGACGCGGTGAGATTCACCACAGTGGATCCCACCGCAGTGTCAATTGCTTCACAGTGGGCTGCGGTGAGCCGCGTGGCCCCAACAGACGTGACAGGGGTGGCACCACCGCCCGGGGCCAACTGGAGTGAACCCAGGCCAGGGGAACCCTACAAATGTGACGTGGTGGCGAGAACTGCGGTGGGAGCCCCACAAGGCACCGGGGTTGCGCGGATGCAAACATGGCGGCCGGAGGGCAAACGAAGCCACAGACAGTGGAGGGCCCTGCCCAGGGAAGGGAAACGCAAAAGGAGGGAATGGAGGGAGCTGCAGCGCGAGTAGCGTGAGCAAACAGCGACTGCACGGAAGGCACGCGCACTTCAAAACGAGAAGCGCACACACACGAAGCAGCACACACACACAACAAAGGGGAGCCGAGCAGGGGGACAGAGGGAGGCACAGACATGGGGGGGGACAGGGAACCCCACGGCCGGTCGGATGCACAGGAGGTGGGGGGTGGTGGCAAGGGGCCGGCACGGCCAGCCCAGCAGGAGGGGGAGGGGACAGGAGCCCAGCGGGCAAGGGGAAGGGGGACCCAGCAGCCCAAGGAGACAGGAGGTAACACAAGGCACAGTGAAGCACAACAGGCATTTATTGAGGGCAGCTGTATGCCTCTCCGGCGGAGAGGCATACAACTCAGGAGCACGAGGATAAACGGCGCGGGAGAAGGAGCAGCAGCAAGGGGGCGTGGGGCCCAGTCCGGGAGGGGGGGAACCAGCACAACGTCCAGCCACAGAACATGAGTCAGGAGGAGAGGCACACCCAGTGCGCGAGGGGAAGCACCTGACAAAGGCACGGACACACACCCCACCTGCCCGCACAGGGTAGGAAGGTCAAGGGGGCCACCCAGACACACACCCGAAGGCAAACGGGGCTGGTGGAAGGCCGGTCCATGGTCAAGGGCCACCAAGGCGAGGGAGCGGCCCCAGGGAACAGGGGCCACCAGGGCAGGTGCAGGAGAGCGGGGCGCAAGAGTGGGGGAGGCAGCTCACAGAGACAGAGGGCTGTCAGCGACATGTCAGCAGGAGGCCACCCAGAGAGGTTCGGGGCGGTGCCCGCAGGTCCCGGGCGAGAGGGCGACAGGCGGGCGGAGGTGGGTCACAGGGAGTTCAGCAGTCCCAAGGAGGCGGTGGTGATAGCACCCAGGCCACAGGCGGAAGGAAGGCGCTGAGGAGGCACCCGGATGCCAGATGAGGCCGGCGTGCCCTAGATCCAGCTGCTGGGGCTACCATCATGTGAAGGGGGTGGTAACAACAGAAGGCGCACATAGCGGGGCCATTGCCACAGACCCCGTCAGAAGCCGCGGGTGGCCATGTGGAAGCAGATCAGGTAGAAGACCTCGAAGGGATCCGCACAGCTTATCCCGAGTTGCACATCAGAGCGGCTGCACACCACAGAGAGGGCCGCCAGCTCAGGTCCGGGGGTGGGGGGCATGCCATAATCAGCTGCAGGGGGCCAGGGCAGATGGGACAGCTCCAGCAGACAGTAGCAGGCAGTCCCGCGGGAGCGTGGATACCCACAGGCACCCTGCACGCTGATGAAGTAGGACACGGCCATGGCAGGGCCACCCTCACTCAGGCAGGTCGCATATCCTGGGGAGGCACACCACACAGGGCGGAGGCTGTCTCGGCAGGACTCCATGCTGCAAGGCCCCCCGAGTGGACGGTAGGTGCCCCTCAGGGAAGGGGGTCAACCCCAGCTCCTCACAGTGCACGCAGCAGTCGCCAGCGGTTGCGACATAGCCAAAGCGCAGCATACCAAAGCTCAGGCAGCGATAGGCATCCAGCCGGGTGGGCAAGGAGCGCAGGCAGCGCTGAACGATGGGCGAACACCACAGGTAGCAAAGGGCCATGCTCTCGTGGGCGGTCCAGGCATGGACAGAGCCCCCGGAGCCGCCAAGTGGGACCTTGGGCTGAGATGCAGCTGCCATGGTACAGCTCCTGGAGGGTCTGAGCCGCAGCGGCCGTGGGGGCAGCATGGGATGCGGGGCCGGGGATATGCACAGGCAGACGGGCTGCCAAGGCCAACAGATAACGGCAGGACGGGAACAATGGGGCCGCTGTGAAGGGAGGCAAAGGGAGTGGGCAGTGCACAGCTGCCGGCATGCAAGGCTGGATAGCCCCACGCATACACACCTGCTAGATGGATAGGAACGTTAGCGAGCGCATGCACAGGGAGACACAGAGGCCTGGGGGCCAAGGGCCCGGGGGGGAGGCAGGACAGGGTACCCCCAATGCGGCACCACAGCTGCTACTGGGGGAGCGCAGAGGCACCCCGGTGTACCCCCACCGCCTCGCCTCCAGCACCCCCCATGCAGGGGGCTGAGCTCCCGGGCCGCTAGCCCTTCTGACGGAGGCTGTGTGGCCACTGGTGCACACGCAATGGCCCTGGGGGGTGGAGGCGTACATATATGTGGCACATGTGCGTGGTCAAGGGCGTTTCCCCAGCCGCGGACCGAACCAACACAGCGGCCACACCCGCTGGGATGGATCGCACGCAGCTGGGAGCTCGCCTGGCCCTGCTACAGGCAGTTATAGAGTGGTTCCGGGAGCACGTGGCACTTCTGGGGAGCATCGCTGATGAGCTGGACCGGATGCAAGCGGACCAGCGGTACATGGCCAGGGTGGGGGCGCACACCTGTCACACTACTAGCAGGGCAGGACGGCTCCTAGACCCACCCGCTCTCAGCTGCACCCCGTACCCTCTTCCGGGGTGGCCCCGTGTGCTTCTGGGTGTCACCCGCTGGGCCGTGTTCCCCCTCCTGTTGCTGCTGCAGCTGTTGCTGCTGCAGCTGTCCCTGATCCTCGCCCTCTTGCTCCATCCTCCGCTCCGTGTCCTCCTCCCTCCTCTCCATCGTCCACTTTGCCACATTTCCCTACTACTGCCTGCCCTTTAAATCTCCCTCCATGATCCGCTTGTTGTTGGTTGCCTAGCAGCGACGCTGCATGCCGTCACCACGGTCCGTGGTTGTTTCCTTCCACCGCAGCCGGGGGTTTCCCTTCAGAAGTTGCTTTTCATTCACCCCTGCCATGGTGGGCATTCACCACACTTCTGGACCTCCTCCCGCCCCAACCTCACGAAGCGTGTTTAGGGTCACCCCGGGCCACGTTTGACTGTGGTGAACATCTGGATGCGAGCGAACAGACGTGCACGGCTCTTTCACCACCCCCCGCGGTTGACTGCGGTTGACTGTGGTGAATACCGAAAACATAACGTCTGAAATCACCCAGTGACGTAGCAAGGACATGAATTTTCCAGGTGGCAGGGTGGACCAATAAAAAAAGACTATCCAATTTACAGGGTTGCTAACTCCTAAAGCAATAGCCTATTGGCATATATTTTAAATACATTCATTAATGATATGGAAAGGGGAGTAAAGAGTGAGGTGATCAAATTTCCAAATAACACAAAGTTTGCTCATGATGGATAAAGACTGAAGAATTACAGGAAGATGTTATGCGACTGGGCAATAAAGTGGCAGATGAAATTCAGTGTTGACAAGCGCAAAGTATCAATATAAATATAAATAAAGTGATGCACATAGGGAAAAATAACCCTAACTATAGATATATTAATGGTGAGTTCTAAATTAGGTGATACCATCCAGGAAAAGGACCTTGGAAACAATGTGGACAGTTCATGAAAGCATGAGCTCAGTGTGTAGCAATTATAATAATAATAATAATTAAAGGGGCCATTGAGGCAGCTAGGGGCCCATTGCATGCTCTTACTTCCTTCTTTACACAGCAGGGCAGGGATTCAATTACCTCTGCCCTCCACGTATTTAACAGTAAAATAGGGGGACAACTGCTGTATGGGGCAGAACTATGGGCTTTCTCTGAAGGCCGTAGACTGGATTTAATTCAGGCTAAGTTCTTATCTGCTTTACTTGGCAATCCACCAGGTACCCCTCATGCCATCATTAGACTAGAACTGGGCCAGATAACATGGTCTTGTAAAGCCTTGGAGGCTGCCTTGAAGTACTGGTGGAAGTCCCGCTTTGGCGGCTCTTTGGAGCTGATCCAAGAAATGGTTAGGGATTCCTGGGTAAATCCCACGACGCTAGAAATTAATTCGTATCTGAGCTCTATAGGGTTGTCAGTGGATTACCTGAATCATAAACCGGTAGGGTGAATACGTAATGAGATTTTGTCACGGGTCAGGGACATAGATAGGCAAACGGAGATAGGCGTAGTCAATGTTTGCCGGCACGTGAGTTCTTATGGGCGGTGGCTGCCTGAGCAAGGTCAGATTCCGGATTACCTGGGCTCTTCAATAAATATTAGGGCCAAGAGGCTTATTTTTAGAGCCCGGGTGACTTCTCTCCCCTCCAGTGTATTGGAGGGTCGAATTCAAGGGGTTCCTTTCTTAGACAGGCTATGCCCATTCGATGGCTCGGCAGTGGAAACGGTGGCCCACCTTTTTTTCTCTTGCCACCTATACGATAGAATAAGGGAGAAATATCTTTTTCCATTCATGCAAGATAACTGGGACGTATCAGAAGACCATCTTTTGACATTGCTGTTATCTAGTAATTCTCCCCAGATTATCAGGAATATGGCATCCTATATAGGTCAGGCAATACAAATTAGACAAAACTTTTTGGAATTTAAGACACCTACAGACAGGCCCTAACCTTAATTTTGTCTTTGACTATTCTGTTATACCGGTAGATTAGGTAAGGGCTGGATAAAGTATTGAATATCAGACCAGCCAATTGGGTGGGGTGAACTGGGATTGGAGGCGGTGTTACTAACGGGCCAATTCAACTGAGATCACCATTAGTGTTATGTTGGAAGATCTCATACAAAGCCCATATACAAATGGCCCCTTGGTATCTTTGCTCAATAAATTCTCTTGAGTGCTCACTCAAAGGGTGGTGCCTACCTATAGGGCCAACATAAGGTCATATCCAGGTGTACTAGAGTATAGGCCTGGAGTATCTGGAGTGTATGGTGTTTTGTATGATTTTTTAGCTTTGTCAATTGTATAATAGATAACTGCTTCACCTTGCTGAATGCAGCACTGTATAATATCACTGATAGTTTATCAGATAAGTATTGTGAGTACCAATTAGCTAACGCAGGGGCCACGTGCCGCCACCACAAACCCCAAGAAGGGTAAGGCACCAGAATGGAAGAAGTTATAACAGGGGCCAAATGCTGCCATTATAAAACCCCGGGAAGGGTAAGGCTATACAATGTTATATGAATTTTCAATATTTGTATAAAATTGGATATTTTGTATTACTTTCTGGAAAATTATTTTTATTTTATTTAAATTGTTGTTTAATTTTGTTACGGCCTATGGCCAAACAAATAAAAATTTTACTTACTTACTAATAATTAATGAATTAATAATAGTAACAACAGAATGCTAGGAATTATTTGGAAAGGGATAGCGAATGAAACAGAAAATAATATCATAATGCTGCTATTTAAATCTATGGTGCAGTCATTTTGTGCAGTTCTCGTTGCCCCACCTCAAAAAAGATATAATAAACTGGAAAAAGCGCTGAGAAGGGCAACAAAAATTATCAAGGGTATGGAACAGATTCCATACAAGGAAAGGCTCAGTAGGGCTCTTCAGCTTGGAGAAGAGATGACAGAGGGGATACGATAGAACTTTACAAAATCATGAGTGGTGCAGAGCAAGTAATTAGGGAGCTGCTATTCACCCTCTCTAATGATGCTAGAGCTTAGGACACCCTCTAGGAAACTGGTAACAGATTTAAAACTATCAAAAGGAAGTACTTTTCACGCCATGTATAATTAACTTTGGCACTTGTTGTCGGAGGATGTTGTTAAGTCCAATGGTATTTAGCTGGGTTTAAATAAGGACTGGATAAGTTCTTTAGAAGATAGATCCATAAATGTCTAATAGTCAAGTTGGTTGTGGGATGTAACCTGTATGCTGGAAGTAAATAGGAGGGAATGGAATTACCCCACTGTGACCTGTTTTCTACTTCTCTGAAGTGACTGAAAGTGGTCACTGTGGCATTAGTACAATTGGATAGTTGGACCACTGGTCTTGACCCAGTATGGCACCTTTATGCTTTTATAGATGATCTCAATCACAAATGATGTACACTAAATTTTACTACTGCTCAAAAAACAGATAAAATTCCATATATTTATGGAATGCAGTGCAATTCTGCAAAAATATTGTACTTGGACAAGCCAAAATTTCAGTTGAAATGGTATTCATGAGTGATGGCATTTTCATAGTTTTGAAGTTAGGTTTCATGGAACACTTAAGTTGATAGCAATAAATGCAGCATAACTTTGCCCACCAGGAAACTGATCTCCTTCATATATTTTACAAATTTCATCAAGAGGTTCATAAATATTTGAAATGATCAAATAAACTACTGTTCAGCTCAGAATTAACTTACTTACTTTCATAAATGGTTAGTTCTTTTTTCATCTTTTGTATTTGTCTGAAATGTGAAAGTAGTGGCATTGGATGTTTTCAGATGATATGCTACCCTGCATGACCATCCAGGAGCCACGGATCCAACCTTCCATCTGAAGGTGGCACTCCCAGAGCAACTAAGCACCAACGGGAAATCTGGAGTGCTCCATGGGGGCAAGCCAAATGGATGCATGGCAACAGGCAGCCACAGAACCCTTGTCCATATGAATGGGAGCGGCCAGCCGTGCCAGCAGACAGGTCCACCAGTACCATGGAGGCTTCCAGCCCCATGGCCATTCGTGGCCCAGCCAGATTGCTTGCTTGCTTGAACTTTCCTGCAATTTCCTTCCACTGTTCCATTTCCTATTGCTGCTTATCATTTCTATAGTGCTACTAGACGTATGCAGCACTTGTAGCCTAGGTGAGGGGAACACAGGGACAGACAGACACAAAAGCATATTCCCACTTTTTTTTTACATATGGGGAATCGGAGATTAAGAGGATGTGACTTGTCAAAGGCCACCCAGCAAGTTCATGGCAGGGATGGGATTTGAACCCTTGCTTTCCAGGTCCAGTACCTTATCCACTACACCACACTGGCTCTCCTTGCTCATTATCAGTGCTTGGCTTACTGTGCACTTTGCTCCCTACTGTCCATATTGTGTGAGTGGTGTGTTGAGATTCCTTTGTGTCCCACCTGGTATGTGCTTCTGTTGGCTGGAACTGGCAGGGGCTGCATCAACTCCCAGGCTTATGGACAGGACAGAGTTAATGGCTGCTGTGGCTACATGTTTCCATGGTTTCTGCAGCTCTGCGTCATGGCAGGGGGCGGGCTATTTGGTGGAGCTTGGTGTGGAGGGGAATGGCTGCCCATGTGATGCATTTTCAGAGCTGGTCTGTGGCAGGGGGAGTGTGTGGTGGCTGCCTGTGTGGCCGTGATAGCCATGCTGGGTGCCACCTGTTTGAATCGAGCAAGACGATGGGTGGGGGACAAGGGGGTCTGTGGTTGCTGATTGACTATACCGCAGATTACCCCCGCAGGTGGAATATCTGCAGGGGTGCTCTGTGGCAGAGCCACTCAGTGGCCACAGAACCACCAATCCCTCCCCCATCACCATGCTTGTTTCAAAACATCCATTTATGAGAATTCAAAAGCCATTTATTTGTGAAAGCTTGATCACAATTTGTTGTTTCATGAAAACGTTTTTTTTCATCAGTTTCATTAGACATTTAGTTTCATAACTAAGGTGTAACTAATGTGTGTACATGTATGGACACATGTACACAAGAGCACACATCGAAAGAATCTGCCTGATATCTAGTAAGTTGGAAGCAAAGAAAGGCTTTGGGCTACAGTAAAACTGAACACAAACAACTGTGTAACCCTAGGCCATACTCTAACCATAGTTACTTGTGAATGTGGTTTACAAGTAAGTGTATTTAGGACTGCAGCCTTTGTTGATTGTGAAATCTGTTAACTGACCTTTTCTTTGTTAATTTCCATTTTTAGCACCTGGTCTTACTGCAGTGGTTGGAGGGCGTCCGAGAGTGTAAGTTTGCTTCTGATCATTCATTTATATAGTACTATTGTTGTTGTTATGTATTTATGTGGAGCATGTCCAAATGGCCTTCCTTAAGGGCTTGCTCAGAGTGGCTAGAGCTACTCCTAATGCGATGGTACAAATTGAGACTGGTACTGTCGATATTAGGGTAGAAGTCAACTTCAGACAGTTAAACTATTGGATAAAATTGAGAGGCCTCTCCCTGAGTAGATTGACTAAGCAGTGCCTGCTTGATGAGTCATCCAAATTTTTCCTTTAAATGGTTAGAGGGAATCAAGGGAAAATTATTTTCCATTAGGCTGGGTGAGTGGTGGAGCTCTGCTGATAGACCAGCCCAGCCCAGCCCAGGGAGCTCTGCTGATAGACCAGCCCAGCCCAGCCCAGCCCAGCCTTAGTTTGGCCATCAAACTAAGATTGTGGAATATTGCAATCCAGGAGGAGTTCAGGACAATAAGATGGTCAAAATGTACACCTCTGTATAGCCTCATTAAAATTGACTGGGGTTTACCCCCATACCTCTCCCAAGTTTCTAGTTATAGAAGAAGAAGCCTTAATACAAAGATCCATTTTAGCCAGCTAAAAACTGCCTAACTTAGCGGGAGATGGAGGGGGATCCCTTACTCTGAGAGGCTCTATCCATATGCACACGGAGTAGTTGAGGATATCAATCATGTGCTGTGGCAGTGCCGTTTTTATGAAGCAGAAAGGACAATCCAACTGCATCCAATGTAGGGAAAATTTACGCCAGGATTCTGTTGTAACATCTAGATAAGTGGGCGGAGAATCGGAAGTTGATACCAAAGGAGCAATTTGGCTTTAGGAAAAATAAATCAACGCTTAACTGTTGCTTTATCCTCCAGCACATAGTCCATAAATACTACAAGATCAGGCGAGGCAAACTCTATCTGGCCTTTGTGGATTTAACTAAGGCCTTTGATTCAGTGCCCAGATCTAGGCTGTGGGCCAAACTCAGGGCACTGGGTATAGCGCATAGATTATTGGGATCCATCATCCAATTGTACAATAATAACAAGGCGAGGGTAAAGTATGCTAATGGACAGGCCCAGACCGATCAAATCAAAATAGAACGAGGTGTGCGACAAGGGTCCGTGCTTCAACCTGTTTATGTCCGATCTGGTTACCTCTGTTTCATCAGGGGAGATCCATGCTGCAAGATTCGGGAATACCCAGGTCCCCCTCTTGCAGTTTGCCGACGATGTGGTTCTTATATCACAGTCGGAGGTGGGCCTAAGAAGAGAGATTGACAAATTCTATCTATATTGTGTAAAAATGGCCTAACAATAAATCCAAGTAAGTCTAAAATAATGATATATGGTAAAAGGAAGCTCCCTATTACATGGCATACAGCAGTTGGTGACCTGGAAGTGACCTCTTATTTTTGTTACCTAGGCATCACATTCTCAAATAGGGGAACTTGGAATGGACACCGACCCGGGCACTAAAAGCACAGAAAGCTGCCAACGCAATAAACAGAGCAGCTAATATCTCCCAGGGGGTCACTGTGTCTACCTTCCTGCGTGCCTATAGTGTCAAGGTCCCTGCTATGACCATGTTTGGGGTAGAGTTGATCCCATTCTCAAATCTCGAAATATTGGAAAAAGTCCAGAATATCTTCTTGCGTAGGCTGTTAAAAGTCGGCAACGGCGTCCCAGGTGCCATTCTTCGCCTTGAAACAGGCCTGGCCTCGTTGGGTTCACTAGCCAAATTACTTATTTTAGATTTTGGCTGAGACTATTATCTTATCAGGAAACAGATTTGCCGCTTCTATGCCTACGGGAAGAACTATCATATAATGGTATCCGTGCCTATCCCTGGTTGATCCAGCTGGGGAGGCTGACGACAGATTTGGGTTTTTCCTTTCACTATTTTTTTGGGAAAACTTTGCCACAGGTGTTGTGAGAGGTAGTGACTAAAGTCCAGGACATTGCCATGCAGGAGGATCTTGGTATTCTGAAGTCCTGGAAAGTAGCTCCTATGTTGAGCCAGATAAAAGCTGATGGCAAGTTTGAGCCATATTTGGATAAAATAAGAGATTCTAGGCTTTGCAGATGCTACACCTTGACCCGATTTCACGTAGTCCAAACAACTGTAGTTGAGGGTAGACAGCTCCATACCCCCTATACCCAATGGCACTGCACTTGTAGACAAGGAGGGGTGGAGACATTGTATCATTTTCTGCTGCAATGCCCACATTTTGATAGCCTTTGTTCAGTTTGGTTGGCCCCACTGTTAAGGGAAGATATAAACAATATAGTCGAGCAACGCTATCGATATTTGATGCTCCGAGTAGAGGAGAAACAGATGGTGGCCATCGCAACTTTTGTCTGGCTGGCCACCAAAAAAAAAAATACGCTGCAAGGTAGCCAGGCGAAAGTGGGTGCCAATTAGGCCAAGGAGAAGGAAAATTTTGAGAGGAAGGCAGCCGACAATCAGGAGTTATGGTTTTAGTGTTGTTATGTATTTGCATATTAGTTATATATAGAGTTTTATTTAGTTATTCAGGATGTATTAGAGTGGCGTCTACCTGGGGTTCAACCAGTTTGGGGCTTCCTTACAGGAATTGCCGTGCGATGGAGGTGCACATTTGTAAATGTATATAAAGTATGTACCCCAGGTGAACCATCTAAAAGAATGGTATCGATTTGGTGGATTCAGTCGATACTTTATTATGTTTTATCTTTATTTTTATGCCTTTTGTTGTTTGTATTTTTGTAAAAAAGGGGCAATAGCGAAAGCTTGCCGGCAATAAAATTCATCATCATCAACTGCATCCTTTTGTTAGCCAACTATGAGTTTGGCCTGTACAGCTGTTGGCTGTTTGGCTTTTACAGCAGAAGTCCGATCCAGCCATGTTTGCCCTAGGAAACTTCCTTGTAGCTATGGGGAAAAGTAGAAGGGAGCTGTGCAGTGAAACGTAAGAAAGTGGGATGGGCACAGAATTTCTGGTTACTTGTATCCCTATGCCTTGTATTACAATGAGATTTTGAGAGTGTGTACAATGAGATTGTTTCTCTGCTGTGTTTATGTTTTTATCATTTTTATTGTTTTTTGGGTATGTAATTACAACCTTTGTTTTGGCCTGGAGCAGTAAAATAAACTAACAAATGTATTTATATAGCACTAGTAATGTACCTGGTGCTTTACAATTATAGACATGCCCAGTGGGCTTACAATCTAAGAGACAAGGGAGGGGAGATGAAGGGGAAGGGAACAGAAAGGGGTGGGGGGACACAAATACATCCAAAATTGCAGGCTATACAATATATAATGTATATTACGTAGTCATATAATAGAATATAAAAGGGAATTCTCATATTTCTAGTGTATATTTATGCTATCTGTATTATATAAATCAATAACTTTTGCATGTGTATATACATTATATAATAAATTATATTTATATATAATATAATACAAATAATTTGTATGTATGTGTGTCTTTATATGGCTCTTTAATTTGTTCTTACATGAGTGTATATCTTTTGGTTTGTATCTTCAGATCTCCAGTTCTGAAGTCATTTTTCTTCCTTTATCCCAAAAAGAATGTCAAGGTAAGCTCTATTCCTTAAGAATCTGGTTCTGCTGACATTAAAGACAATGTCAAAACACCATTTCATTAAAAAAAAAAAAAAAAAAAAAGGATTAAGGGCCTAATGTTGCAATATTAATTAGTGAGAGCTGTATTGAAAAATGTGCTTGCAATCCTCAGACCAGTGGTACAACTCTGGAGTAAGTAGTTTGAGGATTAGGGCCTTAATATATGTGCTGACATTGGATTTTTATTTGTGTTATAGTTTTAAAATGTGTACATTTTCAGGTTGATATATTTATGAATGAACAGCATGTTGAAACATTTGAGGAAGATGTTACCTTCACCTCAGATACAATAGTTTCACCAGATTTACCCCAAGCTCAAGATGATTTAAAAGGTATGTTTATCTGCACTGACATTTTCTCCTAGTTATCATTTTACAGTCTTTAGTATTCATGTTCAGGTTCATTTTAAATTATGGGAAATTACCCTAAAGACTTGTGTGCTGATCCAAGGTCTGTACGTGCCGCAGGCGTGTGCACAGAAAAAAACATTTGCACACACACTCATAGTCTGTGCCCGCAGGGGGCCCTGGAAAAGTCCCCCGCCTCCCAACCCTACTGCACTGTGGCAGCCAGGGCAGTCCTGCTTCTCCTTTTTCTGGTTGTTGCAAGGTTGGGAGGTGAGGGTCTTTCCCCAGGCTCCCCCTGTGTGTGTGCAATTTAAGTGTTGGTCTGCGTGCGCGCACACAGACCTTGGATCAGAGTTTGATTTTTTTGTACCAAATCACACTACACACTCTGTTAGATGTGGGACTGGGAACAACATTTTTCCAGTGGGAAAGAGTAGTTGGGAAGGTCTTCTTTTCTTACAGCTTATGCATGACATACATGAAAGATGGGAAAGGTGTTTGAGTTGTAGCGAAAATGATCATGTGTATGATCTCACTCAGATTATCTGTATAAGAAATAAGAATCCTGTCCTTCTGGTTAACAGAGACATAGATTTTAAGTTCAGGAAAGATTATGGGGATATTTTAATTCAATATCCTGCCGGGGGCGGGATTGTTCTCGAATGGGTCTGTTCATTTCTGGCCGGGAGAACTCAGGGAGTGGTGCTCGGGGATTGTTCTTCATCACACTGAGACCTCTCGTGTGGCACCCCACAAGGTTCTATTCTGTCCCCTCTCCTCTTCAGCATGTATATGCAACTGCTGGGCGAGGTCATGAGACAGTTTGGAGTTCGGTGTCATCAACATGCTGATGACGCCCAACTCTACCTCTCTGTCATCGTACACAGACCCGGCAGTCCCGGTGCTTACTCGATGTCTGGTGGCTGTGGGAGACTAGATGAGGGCAAGTCGACTGAGGCTGAATCCCAACAAGATGGAGGTGATGCTAGTGGGGAAGGTGGTGGGTTCAGCGTCCCCCATCATTGATGAGGTTCTCCCTCCGCTGGTTGCCCAGGTTTGTAGTCTGGGAGTGCTCCTCGATTCCCAGCTCTGCCTGGATGCCCAGTTGGAGGCTATGGCAAGGAGCGAATTTTGCCAATCACATCTAGTGTGGCGACTTCGGCCGTACATCTCTGACTTCGACCTGGCCACTACCATCCATGTTTTCATCATCTCAAGTCTGGACTATTGTAATGTGCTCTACGTGGGGCTATCCATGGTGACGGTTCAGAGACTGCAGCTGGTGCAGAATGCAGCAGCCTGTCTCCTTATGGGGATGGGCCGCCGGGAGCATATTACACTGGTGCTCTGCTCTCTACACTGGTTGCCTATAGTCTTCTGGGCCTGATTCAAGGTGTTGGTACTTACCTATAAAGCCCTATTCGACCTAGGCCCTACCTACCTGCGGGACCGCCTCACCCACCAGGCTCTGGATTGGCCCGTGTGATCGAGCGGGAGTGCCTTTCTCGAAGTCCCTCGGGTGTGCCGGGGGGGTGGGGAGGCTATGGAGAGGGTGTTCTCAGTGGCCTCAGCAAGGCTGTGGAGACCCAGTTGGCCCCGGTCCTGTCTTCCTTTCGACATCAGTGCAAGACCTGGCTGTTCCACCATGCTTTTGGCGAGGGAGATGGGTGAGGATGGGAGGTTTTGAGGATTAGGACGATGGGGTTTTTACTATATTTTACGTATGCTCTTTGATGTCCTCTTAGTAATGTTTTAGCTATATTATATTTATATTATTGTGATTTTATATTTTTTTTTTATAAATTGTTAGCTGCCGTGAGCTACTTTGGCAGGAGGGGTGGGGTATAAAGTGCATAAATAAATAAATAAATAAATCAATATCCTGTGTAGCACAGGCCATTGACTGACTTCTAGTTATCCCTATGTTGAGTTTTGGATATGACATATCTTTTAGAAATGCATCTGTTGCTGATCAGAAGCCTAAGTGGTGGAGAATCCACAACATACCTTTATACCTTTATAGTGGTTAATCACTGACTGTTTAAAAAAAAGAAAAAAGGTGGAGGGGGGGGGGGAAGTGTGCCTGATTTATTATTCAACCTTATCCACCCATTTGACATTTTAAAAATATTTGTTATGTCTTCTTTAGAATCAAGTACTTTAATCCTTGTATCTTTTCCCTGTCTTTTAAACTAAAAATCATCCTTAACCTTCTCTTTGATCTCTTCAAGTTTGTCACAATGAAATATGTTTTCCAATTCATGGATTGTTCTTGTAGCCCTGGGGTGGGGAACCTCAGGCCCAGGAGCCAAATGCGGACTGTGACTTGTTTTTATTTGGCCCTTTTATAGTTCCTGGATCTGACTCCTGGATCCAGTTCCTACCCCCAGCACTGAAAGACTGAGATCAGGGTAAAGGAGAAAAGAGGAGGGGTATGCACACAAGGGATGGGAGCAGATGCATGACACAGATAGATGATCTGGATTCTCCTTTTCCTCAGCCCACCCTTCAGGCACCCTTGTTCCCAACTTCTTTGTGGCCCTTGGAGTTTTTACTAATTTTCATAGTGGTCCCTGGGAGGGAAAAGGTTCCTCGTCCTTGATGTAACCCTTCTCTGCATTCTTTCAGTTTTTTCAAAATCTTCTTAGAAATGTGGCCACCAGTTCTGGACACTGTAGTTCCACCAGTTCGGTATACAAACATAAAATTGCTTCTCTTCTCCTATTCATTATTTATTTATTAAATTTTGCTACCCCGCCCCTCCTGCAGCTTGGGGCGGCTTACAGTTCACAAAACCTTAAAAACAACATTAAAACAACAATTTAAAACACAAAAGAAAAATAGCCCCTACCCAACAACCCCACCCCCTCATCCATCTCCCTCGCCAAATGCCTGGCGGAACAGCCAGGTCTTACAACTTCTCCAAAAAGCTGGGAGATCCAGGGCCAACCGGACCTCCACCGGAAGGGAGTTCCACAGCCGTGGAGCGGCCACCAAGAACACCCTCCCCTGCGTGGATCCCCAGAAGACTTGGGGGACCTCAAGCAGGGCGCCCCCCGATGACCGCAGGGGTCGGTCCAGCACCTGGGGAGTGAGGTGGTCCCACAGATAGGTAGGACCTAGGCCATTTAGGGCTTTATAGGCCAAAACCAACACCTTGAATCGGGCCCGGAAAACAACCAGCAGCCAATTCAGAGAACAGAGCACTAGTGTAATGTGCTCCCAGCGGCCCAGTCCTACCAGAAGACGGGCCGCCGCATTCTGCACCAGCTGCAGTTTCCGAGCCGTCGCCATGGGTAGCCCCACGTATAGCGTGTTACAGTAGTCCAATCTAGAGGTGATGAAAGCATGGATGGTGGTGGCCAGGTCAGAGTCTGAAACAAATGGCTGAAGCCGTTGCACCAGATGTAAATGGCGAAAGGCACTCCTCGCCCCAGCCTCCACCTGGACGTCCAGGCGGACCTGCACGTTGAGGAGCACCCCCAGACTCTGTACCTGGGATACCAATGGTGGGCAGACCCCGTCAATAATGGGGGCTGCCATCTCCACTGCCTTACCCACCACCATAACCTCCATCTTGTTGGGATTCAGCTTGGCAAAGGAGTCAACGTCAAGTGATGTTTTCTTGAGCAGAGGTCGAACCACTGCCTCTTTGAGACAGCCCGGCACTCTGCCCTCCCAAAGGGAGGCGTTGATAACCCCAGCCAGCAACGGCCCCATTGTCTCCCGGCAGGATTTAATCAGCCAGGATGGGCAAGGATCTAATTCACAAGATGTGACCCTAACAGCCCCAAGAACACCAACCGCATTGGCGAGTGTCACCGACTGAAATTGATCCCACAAAACTGGACAAGACAAGGCTTCCATAACCTCCAGTTTCCCATATGTATTAATTGCAGCATCGAAGTCGTGGTGAATCCGAGTGATTTTATCCACAAAATAATCCACAAACATGTCACAGCGAGCAGTAGATGATTCCACTTCAAGGTGGAGGGAGGCCGGACTGACCAGCCCCCGCACCACCCTGAAAAGTCTGCTGGATGGGATTTAGCAGATGCTATGAGGGTAGCAAAAACCATCCTTTTTTGCTGCCCCCATAGCTACGGTATAGGCCTGTAAACTGGCTCTATGACGCAATCGGTCGTTTCCACACGCGAATGATGCCACCGTTGCTCCAACCGCCGCCTTTCTCGCTTCAACCCCCGCAGTTCCTTGGAGAACCAATGAGGCCTGTGGAGCTGTCGCCTTGGCAGCAGACGCCTAGGAGCTGTCCAATCAGTGCCCTCCGTCAGCAAGGTATTCCATAACATGACGAGGTCGTCGATGGAACAGTCATCAAGGTCAGAGGGAAACTCACCCAGAGCCTTCCAGAACCGATCAGGTTCCATCAGCCTCTGGGGGCGAACCATCCAAATTGGTTCTGCACCTTTCCGGGGGCAGACATGTGCCAGGACCGAGGCCTGCAGGAGGTAATGGTCCGTCCATGACAAGGATACAGCTGATAACGGAACACCTGCCTCAAGGCCGGTGCAAAACACAAGGTCTAAGGTATGTTCCCCCTGGTGTGTCGGGCAGATAACTCTCTCGGACAGGTCTGTGGTTGCCATGGCGACCATGAACTCATGCTCCGCTCCCACAAGGTCAACGTCGGCGTGAATGTTGAAGTTCCCCAAGACTACTGATTTCGGGCACCACAACACCACTCTTGACACCACCTGTGCCAGAGCATGTAGGGAGGCTGCTGCACAGGTAGGTGCACAGTATACAAGCAGCACTCCCAAACTGTCACCCACCAAATCAAACACAAGGTGAAAACCCTCAATACCTGATATGGATTGCACCGGATACCTCCTCACAAGGTCAGCCAGAATAGGCCCCGACTCATTGTCCAGCCAGGTTTCCGTGATACATACGAGATGGGCAGCATAGTCCAGGATTACCTCCTGGACAGTTGTTGCCTTATTCGCCACCAATCTCACATTGAACAGCATCAACACAGGGCCGGGGGGCCCCTGACCGAGAACCATCTGTCTATCTGCCTGGGGGTAGTGAGTGGGACTTGTAATAATTACCTGTTCCGTCTCACTGATCTCACCTCCCCCCAACTGGGTTCATATCTCCCCTGGTTCGTCATGACCCCAATGGCTGCTACACATCTAGATGTGTATAAGAGACAGGTCCCATCTTACTGATCTCACCCACCCCCCAGGCTACCCCCCTCTGGCAGCAGGGGAGATCTTCCCTCCCCCCCCATAAAAATTCCCCATCCCTCCGTCCTAATCCACTTATTCGCCATCCCTCCCCCTCCAAACATCCCTCCCCCCAATAATAAAATATAACACAAGAAAACCCCACTCCCTCTACCCCCTTTGCATAAAACCACAAACCCCTCTAATCCTTCCACCAAACTCCCACCTCCCCAAGCTTCCTAAAGGTTCACAGCCTTTTACCCCAGCCCCACTCAAGGGCCACACCCAGGGGCCCTTTGGAGTGGCACTTAGGTGCATGCCTGCGGCGGAGCTGACAGGCATGCCGCTCTTCAGCCCTCTCGGGCCAGAAACCCCCACCCCTGAGCCACTGGGGGAAGCCCCTTTGGTCCCACCCCTCTCTCCCTCTGCCACCAGGAGGGGGTGGGGGGAAATCACAAACCGGAACCAAGGCGCCCAAGTCACTCCCCAGTATGGCTCAGGTAAGGCAGCTGGTTTTGGGGCAAGCCCAACCGGCTCCCAGCCCCCTATACCTTGATCAGCTGGGGAATCTTCAGCCCTTCCGGTCTGGAAACTCCACCCCTTATGCCAAGGATTATATTTGTCTATTTTTCTCACAGCATCACACTGGGAGATTATGTTCAGTCGTGTGTCCTCTATGCGCCCCCCCCGCCCCATTCTTTTTCCAAGTTGCGGATTTTCAGAATTTGGTCCCCCATTCTGTAATTATTAACTATGCGCCATGTTGTTGAAATGGAAGTCCAGCTCACTCTGCATAACTTCCCTGTGCCTTCATTTTTTATCCCTTTACCTGTATCAATATACATTTCAGATCGAGGTTGTATTCAATGAGTTTTCATTTCTAATTTATCTTCAAATGTATATAGGAAAAGGGAATACTGGGCTACTTTATTTTCTCTTCCAAAGTTGTTGTTTTTGAAGTTCCTGTATCAACTATGCTTTTTAAATAAGATATTAAGTTGCTTTTTTACTATGTTGTAACTACAAGTTACAATTTTTACTTGGCAATAGTAATTGCAATAAATCAACAGCGTACATGTAGGCAGTATGAAAACATATAGTAGGCTTATGCTAAAATAGATGGTTATTCTTACAGGATTGATTATAAAAGTGGTGATAAATGACGTGATTGGGCTCTTGTTATAAACAGATTTAACAACATATGCAATGATAGCCATGATCACAGAAACAATCTCTCAAGGGTGTATCGAGTGCTGTACTATTTGTGCTGTAATAATTTGTATTATTATTTATTATAAATATTATGTTGAAATGGAAAAAGAAGACTTTCAGACAATTGTTTTGGAAATCAGTCCTGCTATCCCTGAAATAATTGCTCTTACTGACAACCAGAATCTTTTCATACAGACGATGGACTGTGTACAGAGAACTCCTGAAGCAGGAAGTCCACATTTCATGTTGCCCAGAGTGAATTAACGAGTGTACACAATTAAAGGACTCACTTGCCTATAAAACAGCTACAAATTGTCAGGTCTGTAGTTGATTAGTGATTGGATCAGGCCCATAGCTGAGAACCAAGCATTCAAGTCAGACTGTTTCCAAAGTGCAAAGTCAGGAAGCAGGCCAGGAGGTTGGGATTGGTAAGCAAGACGAGAAGAGAAGCCAGGGGGACAATCCAGAGCACAACATCAGGAAATGAGCCAGGAGGTTGAAGCCAAGAAGCCAGTTCAAGGACTAGGACAAGGGCTAGAGGAAATTTGAAGGCAAGGACTGGATCACAGGCTAGGAGATGAGGGCTAGTGCAAGGACTGGGAGCAGACAGGCAGTAGGGATTCTGGTGAAATAGGGCAGGCAGAGCAGAGGCTGGCTTGAGGTGTGACAGGACAGCAGGAGGGCTAGGTGAAGGACAGACAGCCAGGGAGCCAAGAGCATGCAGTGGTGAGTCTGGTAGCTGTTGTGACGCACAGAGAGCTTCTGGTGGTCACATACCCTTTGACCGGTCAAGATCCAAATCTGGAGTAGCCAGTTAGGGATTCTGGTTGTGCAGCAGGTTGAGGGAGTAAACGTGTAGGATAGATTACATAATCCCCGGCTTTCCCCAGGTACAGGATAACAAAAGGACAAGGACAGCCATTTGATATCTAACAGACCCAGGTTCAAGACCTATGCTCCCACTGGATCCTGACATACATGTGACTCATCCCAATGAGGTTAAAAGGTTCACCCAGGGGCATAAAATTAAGTCAACATTTCCATGCGGCGACTGCTTGTATGAAGACATGTAGATGTTACATAGAAACACTTTTAAAACTTTGACAGAACATAAGATTTCCAGCACATTTCATTACTGATATTTGCTAGTTAGACATTACCATTCAAATAATTTTTAAAAGTGCATGTAACAAGGAACCAAATCTTCCCAAAAATGCCACTGAGCAGAAAGCACATTAATGATTAAGTTGGACATGGCCACAGCAATAATCTGCAAGTACTAAATTATGTAACTGTGTAGAAACATACTGAAGAATGGTGGAATTACAGCTTTTTTATTTCTTATCCTATTCTTTAGAGACATGTAGCATGCCAAAATTGTTACAGTTTGTTGCAGTATTTTAAATGATTTTGCTGCTAAGAAATACAGTTGGCAAGTTGAGTAACTGAGGGATTTTTATGCCTAGACTAGCATTATGATTACATAAATCATAAAGGAACAAGGGATTAAAGGAACAAGGGAAAATATTTTCTAGAATTTGGAATACAGCAAGATTATAAAAACACAACTATATTAAAACAAATGCTAATAATAAAATATAGTGAAGGGGAGTGGAAAAATAAAAAGATAAAGAAACTTGATTTCTGAGTTACTGCTTAATAGTGTTTCTTTGTAGAATTACTGACACTGCTACTGTGATCAGTTGCTAGCTAGCTGATGAAGACTGTCATGATTTGATATATATATAATATAGTATCTGAAAAGGTACAAGAGGTCAGGGTATATAAGTTAATCCAGGTCTCCGAAATCCACAGTAGAGGTAAAGTTGGGTAAAATTAAATCTGCATAGCAGAACTTGGAAGCAAAGTTTACAATATGGAGAAGAAAACCTGCTCATTGGTCTAGAGCTACAAACTAGAGTTAAATAGATAGAAAAAGCACAAAAATGCAGAAACAATAGAAGACATAGAGCTCATTAAAGAAGAAACAACATAAGAATTAGAGGGCTCCCTGAAGGTGTGGAGAAAGATGAGCTAACTGAATACATAAAAAAACCCACTCAATACATTCTCAGAAATTGACTCAAACACAACAGCATAGATAAAGCACACAGAGCCTTTTATGCTTCCCCCCTAACACAGTGAGGCCCTTAGACATAATATTAAGAATGTATTGCTTTGAACAAATAGGGTGGCCAGATATGCAAATTTTAGGACACTTATGAGAAATACAGGTTGCGGGCTGTGTTGGAATTTCTTATGTGTCCTCTAAAATGTGCATATCTGGCCACCCTATGAACAAAAGAGCAAGAACTAGAGAGCAGTTTGCAGTCAAATCAAGGGACGCAGTGTACAAACTTTCCAGGGCCTATCTCAAACTACTCTTAAGGAAAGAAAAAACATCCTTTTAGAGCAGCAAAAACAATATACAGATGGGGGCTTCTTTTAAACTTATATTTACGCAGGAGGGACAACAGTACAGTCTAAAGGAGATAGAGGAAGGAGTCAAAATGCTCACAAAGCCAGAGAAAACTGAAGCATAGTCTGGGTCAGACATGCATGATGAGAGGCAGAACAAAAATGCAGAGCGGCAAAGAATAAAGACAAAGTGAAAGTGTGGTACAAGAAGTTCTAAAGCTACTTGTCAGCCAGAAGGCCAGAGTGAAACAGGATAAGATGAAGACGAGGGGAGCATGAACTTTCTCTCTGCAAGACTATTTCCTGCATAGTTTGGATAATTTTGAACTGTTTGAAACATTATGTGAATAGCAATAGATGGGATTTTAAATATAAAAGAAAGTGGGAAGGAAGAATAACAGAAGAAAAGGTAATGGAAAAAATGGGAAGGGTGGGACATAATTGTGGGGGTGGTACAGAACTGAAATACTAGCTTTGCATAACTCCCCTTGAAATATTAGCTTTGTATAACACCCCGTGTCCTCTAAGCCCACAAGATAATCCCATGATTTCCAGGCTGGCACTCAAAGGACTTCCAAGAAGGAGTTAAGCACGCTGGGGGCAGGCACTAAAACACCTAACTTGTTTGGGGGCCTTGGTGAATCTTGACATTTTAGTGAAAGTGGGAAGGGGAGAAAGTTGTATTAATTGGAAATTTGGGGGAAGGAGAACATGGGAAAGAATGACACATTTGTAATTTTTTTAGGTTACTATTAGCAAAGATGTCTTAGGGAGTTAGTTGGGAAGTGGGATAAAAAAGCAAAGTATTTTAGATTTAAAAAATTTATTTACTGAAGATTGTGAAAGACTTCCATCTAATCTTTAGCAATAATACCTTCTCCACCCTCATGTGGAGAGACTCCTTCAGGTTGCAAACAAGTTATGTGACCAAATGAATAATATACCTGCAGAAATGAAAAGGGTCAGTTATGCAGAAGGGGCTGAAACATAATTATACAAGGTGAAAGTAATTACTAGACAGCTAAAAATATAATGTATACACACAAACAAACTCATTAATTAACAGCCATTACCTTTATTTATTTATTTATTTATTTATTTAAATTTCTATCCCACCCTTCTCCTCAGGTTCAGGGTGTCTTACAAGAATTAAATACACAAAAATACATAAACATTCTAAAAAAAAACCCAACCCACACTCACCCCTAAAAAGTTTTCCACCCAGCCCCTTTCACCACCTGCCAAATGCTTTGCCAAAAAGAAAGGCTTTGTTCTTCCTCTGGAATCTGTTCAGGCTCGGGCTCTGATGGACTTCCAGGGAAGGGAATCCACAACACTGGGGCAGCAACTGAGAACGGGACTTGGCAGGCTTCTGTCATGAACAAGATTGGCAGGTGGCACCCGCAAGAAAGTGCTCCTGTCCGACAGCAGGGATTGTGATGGAGCATGGCGGGGTGGGGGTGGGGCTGACTGTTTAGGGCTTTAAACCAGCCCAGAAAGGTATAGGTAGCCAGTTCAGACTTTGAAGCGCAGGTGTAATGTGCTCACACTGTAGCGACCCGTTCTAAAAAGGAGCCAGGTCAGCTGTAGCTTCTGAAAAACCATCAAGGGCAGCTTCATGTTGACCAAGTTCCAGTAATCTACCCATGAGGTAATGAAAGCATGGATTATGCCTTAACAACAAACTTACATTTTATAGTATAAATATTAAGGGCTTTAATAACAATATATAAATAAATTAATATCAAGCACCAGATTTTTGCTTCATCCAAGAAACTCTAATCTTAAAGAGGAACACAGTAAATGCATAAAAAGCAAGTGGTTCCATGCTCCATATGTGTCTCCAGGTAAATCAAACAAAGAGTGAGTAATAATTATCACAACTAAAGGAAAAATATATGGATAAAGGTAGATACCTACTTACTAAGAGCACAGTTGGAGGCAAACCATTATTTCTAGAGTGTATCTATACATTTAATCAGGACTAAATGCCTCATTCCGTACATTTCTTTAAAATTTGGGAAAGTGAACTGAAAAAGGAGATGCATTGTTGGAAGCTGAAAATAATTGTTATCTGTATCCAAAAGTAGATGGATCTGATGGCAGTATGGCAACAACTGGCGCAGCATTAATGGACAATATGTGACTCCTGAAGATGTGTGAACCCACAAGAGAAAGAAACTTCTGTTGTTTCAACACAACTCTGAAATTACAAAGAATAGGCATGATTCTCAACTCCAAAACATTGGGTGAAAACAGACATGACGCTAACCACCCTTGGGGGTCATTTATGCATGTTTCAGGGCTGCATAGGGCACCAATACAGCCCTGCAACATGCATGAATAACCACCACGGGTGGTTGGTTAGTGTCATGTCTGTTTTCACCCATTGTTCAACAGTGCTGAATCAGTAAAGCAAGGGGACAATGGACTAGTACAGCTACATATACTAGGAGAGTACACCCAAAATGAAAACTTGGAGGCTGAAGAGCTGACTGTTCTATGGTCAGGAGAGAATTCATACTATTAAAGAGTGAATATTTCATTGAGGATAATGCTAATCAAATAAATAAAAAATAACTCTATGGGATACTCTCAAGGCTGTGATAGAGGCAGCCTAATGTCCTATACTTGACAGGTTAGAGGAGAGGAAATGCAAAATGAGACTACTGAGGTAGAAAGACTTAAAATTACATCAGAAAAATATATTAAAAATAATGGAAGTTAAAAGCAAGTTAGATTATTACAAATGAAAAGAGTTGAAAATGCAAGTAGATATACAAAACAACTGTACTATGAAAAGGGAAACAAAAGTGAGAGGTTCTTAGTTAATAAACAAAAAAATCTAAAGGATAGCAAAATTATACCACTAGCTTGGAGAGCTCCAAATGATTTAGCTACTGGCTCAAAAGCCATTTGTGAAACATTTGTAAACTGTCTTAACTCACTAAGCCCAGCAGACCCGAAACCAGCTAAAGGAATACCTAATTAAAACAATCTTACCTGGATTTAGATACTGTAGCCGAAATGTTTCTAAAGCCCTGAAAGTAATGTGAGGCTTGGAATGTGCAAACATTATGAAAAGCGTCATTTAATGCGTCTCCCCCTGTTTCTAAAGGGGGGCATATTATTGGAAAATGTCCTATATGTAATTGTGTCAAAAATAAATTCCCTGACTTGGATGTGTTTTCCCTCAGGGTTTTATAAGGGAAAATGTTGATGGAACTTAGGCTGCTTGCTCACGTTACTGCGCCGGGGGGAACTAATGAGAAGCAAACTCCCGGCAGGGAAAGTCACGTGAGGCGTGGAATGTGGGTACGTGGTGAAAAGCATCATTTAATGCATCTCCTGTCGTTTTCAGTCATGAAATGCAGGGTTGGATTTTGCATCCTGCCTTTCATGATTGAAAGCAATGGGAGATGGGTTAAATGATGCTTTTAACCATGAGCCTACGTTCCAGGTCTCTCATTACTTTCCCTTCTGGGGGCATGCTTCTCATTAGTTTCCCCCGGTGCGGTAACATGGGCAAGCAGCCTTAAACGATAGCTTGGGATGCTTCTCAGGTATAATCTGTACCCTTTCAAACAGTTGCTTGTGATATTTATTTATTTATTTGTTTTATTTGTTTATTTTAAAAACTTAATATCTTGCCCATCCTGCACAGGCAGGTCTGGGCAGCTCACAATAAAAACATAAAACAGCATGATCATTTAAAACCATACATAAAAAGGAGGATAAAAATGTTCCACATCATCCCCCACCCTAATCCCCTCCCTCCC